>JAUMGZ010009998.1:0-10225 GCA_032359645.1 Pododesmus macrochisma | reverse complement strand
CTATTGAATCACATCAAGTCTGCACTTTTTCAGATACCAAATTTTGACACGAAACTCTTACATCCTATGCGTTTAAAAAAAACCTTAACGGAAAACTCTGACGACCATCTTTTTTAAAGATATTTCTTGTTTTAATATTTGTTACATACGGTTTTAAAGGTACGAAGGCCTATTTGTGTCACTGTATTAAAAATGTTACTAAAAAGTTGTTATTACGTAAAAAAGACGTTATTGTGCAAATAATCACGTAATTACGTAAAAAGACGTTATTATGCAAATACACACGTAATAACGTAAACAAATGCATAATAACGCGAAACACGTAATGACGTGAGAATTAAACACGTTATCACGCGAATAAAATCACGTAATAACTCGAAAATTAAACACGTCATAACGTAAAAAAAGCCGTAATAATGTCTTTTGTTGAGTATAATCCACTGACTAAATTGTAATAAAATATCTGACGTACTGAATATATATGTTAACTTTGTATATCTTACTTAAAGAGGCCAGCCCACAAAAGACCGGATGAAATGTGTCGGCTCGTCTTTAAAATATAAAGTTGTGATCGATTAAACTAGGGTATATTTGGATCATCTAGATAGTTTAGCTTAATAGAAACGCATTTAAACAGTCTCCACAGCCGGTAAGAATATCTTACCTATGCTTTATGTCTACTCGCTATTTACGTCGGGTTGTACTTAAATATTTTTCACTTTTAATGTTATAATTATAACGCTTTTCTCACACTTGTTTTGGCTGCTTAATGCGAAAAGCATATAACTTTAGGGTTCACACAAAAATACAGGACCGTTTCGTTTTTTCTTTTAAAAGTTCTGAATTTCATTTCGTCTGTGGGTCAGTTGGTAGAGCGTTTGTTCCGTAAGCAGAAGTTACCGGGTTAAACCTGTTTGTTAGAAGCGCTCAGCATTTAAGGGCAAGGAAACGACTGGTGTGTCCACTGTCTGTAAAAGGTGACCGGATGTGATATCATCTCTGTCTGCGGCATGGTGTCATTGAGGCACTACCTTAAAGTCGACATTAGTGCGCCGTGACAGTCACAGGCAGATCAGTCTGTATATAACACATGTAATGTGTCGAGCAGACGTTAAACTAAGTTCAATCCCTCTGAATTGACATAGATGATATATTTTACAGTATATGGTGTATAATTCTGTGTATAGGATATTCTTTTAGCAATTAAGATAGCTTTTGTTTTTTTGTTTTTTTGTTTTTTTTTTATTAACGATATATATATTTTTCTTGTATAAACTTTTCTCCTGCGCCGAGTCACGGTTATTAGGAGGAAAGTGAATTAGAGTATGAAACTTTGGCAGTAGAAATAACAAGAAATTAGCGACTCAGCTATCCCAATAACATGAAATGTTTATTTTTAGTTCAAATAAAGTAATGTGATCTCAAACTAACTTCAATGGTTTTTTTTTTTTAAGATTTTCAAAATTTACAGCAAGCAAACAACTTGCAAATATGGAAACGCGGAGACTTGTTTAGTACATGCAACATGTGAATAGGCGAGAAATGTTAATATTTACTTGTGCATAAATCCTAATCTGTAGTAAATATTATAACCATGTCAACAGTTTCCATGTGTCCGAAACAAGATCCACATATTATCAGCATTTTATTACGAAATAATCGCGCTATTACGACTTTTTTCACGTTATCACATGTACGTGTTTTATTTTCGCGTTATTACGACTTTTTTTCGCGTTATTACGTGTTTTTTTCGCGTTATTATGTGATAATGTTCGCGTTATTACGACTTTTTTACGTTACAACGTGCTTTTTTCGCTTTATTACGAGATTATTTTTTAAGTGTTTTATTTTTTGCGTTATTACGTGTTTATTTGCACAGTAACGTCCTTTTTTACGTTATTACGTGCTATTTGCATGATAACATCTTTTTTACGTAATTGAGTTTTTATTTGCACAATAATGTCTTTTTTACGTTATCACGTGTTTATTTGAACAATAACATCTTTTGTTTTACGTAATGACGACTTTTTAGTAAAAATATTTATACAGTGACACTTATAGGCTTTCGTATAAAGGAACGCAATGCCATTTTGTAAAAAATTATGCTTTTGGTTATACATAGTTTAACAAATTGAGTATAAATAAGAATTTTAAACAGATCAATAAATAAAGCATTCCATCTTCGAGAGGTATAGAAAAAAGACTTTTACCGTTTTCATAATTGCTTTTCATAACAACCATACCACACTGCCAACTTTTCATTCTGTCAAAAGTAGACATTTGGAGAATACTCAGTCATTATAACTTCACGATGAAACTCAACTTTCTCATAAATCCTTCCATAGATGAAGAATGATATAATTTCATCGTCAACCATTCTGTTTATTCAGATGCTATTCTTCCTTAATTCCTCGACTAAAGTTCTACTTGATTTGAGATGCAAATTTATCTCTTAATTAAAAACAATATATCATTTTAATTTACACTTTAATTTTCTTTATTGTTAAAACTACCTAGACTTTTTTATTTACCATAAATGATTGTAGTATTGTTGGGGTATTGTTTTTGTCCTTCATTACCATCGAGATTTTTTAGCCCCCTCCTATCTAGGTCTTGTCTATTCTAGATTCATTTCCCCCTCGAGTCCGTTGATGACGGTTGATTCGGAGCAGAGCTTCGGGACATGAGCGAGGTCTTCTCGCCCCTTTGATTGGTTTGACGTCATGTCTAGATGCTCGTCTCACTTCACTGGTTCATTCTGTTGGTGACTTTGTGAAGACGTTATTGTTCTTTTGTCAATAACCTTTGTTCTACTAATCCTATTTCTGCTTGTTTTACCAGAAGAAACCAATTTCCCTATAAGATTAGTTGGAGCGACGTTTAAAAATTATTAATCTAACCCACTTTTCAGAAATGAGGCATGGAAAAGTGTACATACATGATCTTGGTCCGATGTTGGGTTTTTGCAAAAAGAGTTTGAAGTGCAATTACTGAAAGATACTATAGTAAGACTGCTTTTCGAATAAGGTAATCACAAACTACACCATTGGAGTATCTTATTGACCAACGTTGAAGCAGAAAGATAGTTTAAGCTATTGTAGATTTTGATTTGTAGCGTCTCATGTAGCTGTCGTCAAATGGTGCACACATAGAACGCACGAGAGTACCAAACCTTTGTCAAAGCTATTATTAAAGACAATGACAATGTTTTGCTTCTATCAAAATATTTATTGTTGAATTACACTGTATAGACAGGAAAAAAACTTACTGCACACCAGAGTGCATTATATGATCGTCATGTTTCATTGGATACAATTTTACAATGAAACAGTCATGCATTTGCACTATGTCAAGAGGTAAGTTTTTATAATAATTAAATATTATTGAATATGAACCCCCCCCCCCCCCGCCTCGAAACCCCGCACGGAATGGAACATGAGCTAATTGAAATGAAAAAGTCAAATACAATAATAAGCAAGATCGTTGTACGGTGAAATAACCATGATTACACCATTATAAAGATACACTTCAAACAATTTTCAAATAATCTTTTAAAAAATAAGTGGCAACCATTTTCTAGAACTTACTATATTCAAAGTGGTTTGAATAAGTTTTATTTTGTTTTTTTTTGTTTTTTTAATTAAACTTATTAGCTTCAGTTTGAAATTCGTTCGCATCGTGGGTAAATGATATATGACTTGCGACCAAAAAGTTACTTAAACATCTTTTGACACTAACATTGAAATAACTTGTGAAAGTGAAGCTACATAGTAAATAATAACAGTTAACTATTTGTCATTTACATTTTTGAATTCATTACTTTGGCCACAGTTTAATCTGGTGTTGTGAATATTTGTTGCGTGGTAACATGAAAGATAAGTAGCCTAACATACAATGGCAGTGGTTTTGGTAGGAAGCAAAACGGCGACAGGAAGTGTAAAAGTAAAACAAGTGAAAAGCTGGTAAGTATTTCAGTTAAGACTACCTTTGATGCATCACCGATCACATAGAGTAGAGAAACATCTATGGCTACTGGTTACTATATTATGCATGTTTTCATAAGCAACCAAAATAAATTCAGTTTTCAAAAATGATTTCGAAAAGGTATTTACCATGTCTTTCATTAATGCACTGAATTGTCTTCAAGTAAAATATAAATGGCATAATTATGAAGTTTTAACGAACGTTCTGGTTTTTTCACTTATACTAGTATAGAATATCTTGACTAAATCTTTTCATGTTTTTCTTCACATCACCAATATTGTAACCTGCCGGTCCTGCTTTAAATATATGCTGTACAATATCCTTCACCATGATAAAAACTCGGCAAGAATCTGTTTCAAATACTGTTTTATTCTGGTCATCCATTGGGTCTAAAACTATGCAACATGGGTAATGTGATCCTTTGAGTTTTTCTGCTGCCTCTAGTCTATCGTCTATTGATGTATGAGTAAGTATACTCGATGAGGGTTTCTTTTCTTTGGGATTCGCCTCTTTCATGTACACGGTGAGAAAGTCAGCAACGTTAGAGAATTCCTTGACTAAAGCCCGGAACTCATCTTGTGTTGCTTTGAACGTTGGTCAGGTGTAGCTACCAAAGGTCACTACAAGCGGACGACCGTCTTTGTCGTAATCAGTAAGCTTTCTGCTGCTCATAGAATCTGTGTCATAGACATGCGTCTCAACTATCTGCCCGATACTAGCTTTTTTGGAAGACGCCATCCTCTAAAACGAGAAAAAGGAACAAGACTCATTAATACTTTGATTTCCGAAAGCTCATAAGCTAATTCTGGATTATGTACTATTGCTGTAGTTGTTGAAGCCAAAGGTCATTTTTGTTAGAACTCAACTTTATCATTAAATGTGATTTACGTGTATACATGCTGAGCGACGGCTAGTGGTAGCCATGTATCATTGCACAATGATCTAGACGAGCTTTAAATTCACTTTCACAATCTTCGCAGAAATAAATCTACCCGAGAAAGCGTTAACGATCTTTACAGCTTTGCATTCATGATAATGTTGCTGCTTCTATTCTTATCCTGTTAATGGTTTTTCTCCTTTACTTTTCGTCACTATATCAGTAACAGACACTTTTGGTGGCATATACTTTTTTTTAACAATGGAAGGGTTGCCATACACCATAAAGACACGGAAGCATCGCGACGCGTGACACATGTGTAGGGGGACCGATGTTTCCTTTTTTAGTTAATAAATATATATTTGGCCCTTTTTTCTGTGTGCGTTCAAAGTTTTTCTTTTGTTTGGCCCATGTCCATGTTTACTGTACGGTGTTTGAACATCGTCTTGATTTTTCGTATTTACTACTTCAATATTTAAAAACGACCAACTCGAAACTCGCCGTATGAATAAATCAAAGTAAACATAACACATTTACGAGTTTCGTACCTATTAAATCTGTTTTCGTGTCTTTATTTTGGGTATTTTCTCAGCCGCCGGTCTGTAAATACCGAGTACTGGAATTACGTGATGGTGTACTTACAATACTATTTCAGCTAATCGTCGCGATAATCTTCTTCGTCGATATTGACAAATCACCGATACCCCCGGTATAATCGTGACCACGTTTAAAATTACTCTTCACGTGATCAGGGTGTGTTTCCTAAAATCAATTAAAGTACTTTTCTATATGAGTCAAGGTTGTAAGCCTGCTATTTTTAGTGTATCAAAAGAACCGGGGTCTGAACTTAAGCGTCATAAACAGATATTGACAGTTGATAGTAGTCTCTTGGGGGTGTTGGTAACAAAGATCTTGAAAATGATATGCTTACATATGCATTGTTTGATCAGACGACAAAACATGATACGTGATAAGCAACACATGTCATTCCTCTCGAACTGCTCATTATTTTATTATGAAATTAATAAATTAATTATTAATTATTACTGAATACCCCAGTTTATGATATAATAGGTCATGGTGAAAATTGATAAAGGCGTATCATTTTCTAAAGAATCTCTAATATAAACAAACATCATAAATCTAAAATATAAATGGCCTTGATTAACAATTAAAATTAAAAAAAACCTATATAGACTGATTTTCGGATATGTTTGGACTTCCTTTCGAATATCAAGAAGTTGTTGGTCAAGTTGGTGCACATAGTGGTGTTCAGCAAGAGGTGGACATGATTCCGAGATAGCCAACAGGGCGACATTTGAATTATCAAGATACCTTTTCTCTTGTGCACACCTAGACGTCAAAAGTAGCGCCATTCATTGGAGGCCTTTTAAAAAGTTTACATACAGACGAAGAAAGTTGCATGTTAAGAACATCTCAAATAATCAGGGCTAAAAAGGCCAAAGTGTAATTGAAATATTATCTGTTTAAATCTCGACACTTTTCAGGACCTTGCAATGAACTCCAAAAAGAGTATTTTCCCACTTACAGATGTTATATTTACTGGTGGCTTGTTTCAGTTTTGTCTTCTCAGTGAATGTACATGTGCGTTAAACATTGTGAATTGTCAAGATTTTCAAGTCTACTATACCGAAGCTAAAACAGACAACGCACGATGAAAGGAAATAATCAACCGCTCACAAGAAAAAGAAGGAAAACCCAAAACGAAATGATTGAAATAATTTGTAATAAAGAACATATAGTTACTAAAACTATTTTTACTTTTCAATTAACTTAACTGGAAGATGGTGACGTTTTCACGTCTTAAGCCGTGGTTAACGACACGCACCATTCTAAATGAACCTCACTGTTTATTGAACTTATATTCAAACATCTTATAAAACATTACACATCATGTAGGTTTAAGTGAGATTCGTGACCTATTTAAGCAATGATAAAACATGTTAAACACACATTCAAACTTACCGTTTCCTTCTTCCGATAAATGAGAAGTGTCGTTTGTGAATTATGGTGTATAAGTGATCTATTTAAGGCAATGCCACCGTTTTTGTTTTGGAATTGTGACTGATATAACAACAACACATAAATAAATGCCAATTAAATGCTTTGTTTGTCGGTGATCAGAAATAACTGATAATATCTGAAGAATACAATGACAAAGCCAACAAGTTTTGTTTGTGTTTAACATTTGATTCACGGACGATCACCCTTTAAACCTAATGATAAAGATTGATTGACATCGTGTCATTTAATAGGACAAAGTCGGTAAGAAGGTATCAATGTTTTGTATCTTTTTTTTCTTTTACATGGTCTATGACGTTATGTGTAACACCAAAATCCCAACCACAATTCCATGTTTAACAGTAAATTTGGCTTTATTACAACACACCCGATTCACATGACCATCCTAATCCTGGCAATAATACTGACACAAATGATGACTAGATTCTTGATTTAGAATTTGCATTTGATTAAATCAATACAGCCGTTAGACCAATGTAAGAAAGGAGCGGGTGTTACTGAAGTATCCACTACGAACATATTAAATACAGGAGAAAACGTTTATCGTATACATTACAAATGTAGCAAATATAATGCGTACTGTTGTGAAATTTGGAAAAAGAAGTACTGTGTTTTATAATAGTAATCTCTTGGAGAATGTCATCAATAATAGAACACTTACCTGGCTACCTCCCAACTTCCCATGCACATTGTTTGTTAAATAAGGGCTTAACGACACTTCAAGAGTATTGAACCCATAACGTGACAAAAGACAAAAGCAGGACCACCGAACAATAGGACAGAAAGAGAAGCTGCGACAGGAACGGAAAAACCATTGTTTGTTTATTGTTTTAAATAAGGGCTCACGTCACTTCCAGAGAATTTCACCGGTATCGTGACAATTAAAAGACCAAAGGAGAAAAACCAAACGATAGGACAGGAAGAGAAGAGGCGATAGGAACGTGAAATGAAAGGAATAGAGAAAGTTAAGAATGAAGAAGGATGAGCCCGTACAAAGGCGTTTCCGCCTACACTTATATCGAACTTTACATGGGGATCTTTATCGTGCCAGGGAGTTAAAAATGCCTGTACACGGAACCGCCAGCTGAGCGTCTCCGCTGATGGACGTACTGATCTTTGACTGGCCTCTAACCTAACAGGAACAAGTTCCCGTCAGAATAGCTCTCCAGGTCATGCCACGATGAGGTGTTTAACACAGGGAAAAACGCAATCGGGATACATGTACTACAGAAAGAAGGTTGAGCCCAAACAACGACGTTTCCGCCTATTCTTCTATCGGACCATTGTTATGCCAGGGTTTAAAAATCCCTGAACGGAAACACAAGCTTAGCGTCCTCTCCAAATGACGTACTGCTCTTTCGAAGTTCTCTAGTAGAGAATACTACCCTTCAACCTGTCTGACTTTGGTGAACCTACCATGCAGGAACATCTCTCACACACTATGCAAGAAACCGTGAATGAAATATTGTCCTGAACGATATAACTCTGGGCTGAAAAACGCGGAGTAAGACAAAGCGGAATTCTCTTCATTCTTTTACGCCTTGTCTATATGAATGAGCTATCTCAGAATTTAAATGAATCGAACATTGCGGCATCGGACCCCTTCCAGTAAAAATGAAAGAACAAATCTATTGTTTAATAGTCTTTGAAGTTGATAGACTAATCCACTGACATTTTTTTTGGAAAAAAAATACATGTACCATCGACACATTTTCTGATTTTCGTTTATGCAACATGTAGGATAATTTCACTTGGATTGTGTTAGTTAAAAAAGTAGTAAAGTCGAAAAACCAAGACGATATTCTAAAGCCGTTAGTCCATGGACATTGGCAAACAAAAGGAAAACGTTGGACGCACACAGAAAAATTAATCAACTATACATAAACATCACGAACTTCTATTAAACAAGTGAATCACTGGAAGTGATGGGTGCTCTCCAAAATATGCTTGCCTTAGGAGTTATGTTTTGTCAATACAGGTAAATCTTTCAGTAAGAAATAAATTTCTACCAATGAACAACTATGTTAATATGGCAATGATTATTTTCGAAACACCTGCCCTTAGCTTGGGGTACGCAAAAATCCCCTATGTAGACAATTTCATGGCAGAAAAAGAAAACGATTCATCTAAAAGGGAAATTACTGTGCTTGTAACAGAGCAAGACTTGTGCTTTGTGCTTATCATTTCAACTAAATGTCTGAACAATATTTTAAATAGTTTAAGAGTTAAGGTCCGGACAAAGGGTGGACGGACGGAAGGACGGACCGACAAAGTGACAACTATATGCTCCCCCGAAATCTTTCGGGGAGCATAAAAACTTGAAACGATACCTGGTGCTCGCGATATGGTAAGCGTTTCCTGCTACGTATGTGTCATCCGCCTCGATGCTTCCGTGTCATTCCGGTGCAAACACAAGTGGTTCAAATTTTTTGCTTATTTCAAAACATTTTTTCAAAAGTGTTTCACTTTGAAAGATTGAACTTTTTTTATGTCACAAAACATTACATACATTTAAACAATACAACATGTCAGCAAGAAAAATTATCTTACTTAATTATACATAATATATGATGTAAAGCCCATAAAAAAGGATAATGCCAGTTTTCACACATACTATTAAGGAAACTCGTAAATATGATTAAGCAGATATTGACAGTAGATGTAAAGAATGAAATTTTAAAACCCTATAAAAATTACACAAGGGGAGGGCATTCTGTTTAAAAAGAAAATGCTTACATTAATATCGAGTCATCTCCCGTTAGCTGTTGACTGATTAGATTTAATTACATTTCACTTACTGTTGCAAGGGAGAAAATTGTAAATTTTCATTATACAAAAATGAAAGATGGAAATTAATTGAAAATGAGAAAGACGTTTCTTGGAAAGAACTGGATTCTAATTTACCGGACATTGTGTTAAAATCGAGCAAACACTACATTAAAAAGTATTATTATGGATTTATATCTTGGTGAAAACTGTGTGACAAATTTGATTCAGTAAAACAGCTTTCAGCTTCGGATTACAATGATGTCCACTTGTATTCACTTGTATCATTATTTTTTGATCTATGGTTTAGGAAAATGCTACTTGTGGAGCACGTGAATTAGATAGGAGAAGTTATGTGTGAGGACACTACTTGTATTAAGTATTATTTCATGCGTCAACACGTAAGTGAAAATAATGATTATATCTATTTTAATTATGTTGTTCTTCCACGTATGAAATAAAGCAAACTGTTCTAGACAAAACAAGAAGAAATAGGATCAACAGAACAAACGCTATTGACAAACAAACAATAGCTTCATCAAAAAAGTCACCACA
>JAUMGZ010009987.1:0-10226 GCA_032359645.1 Pododesmus macrochisma | reverse complement strand
CCTGCCAAATTTGGTTGAAATCTGTCCAGTAGTTTCAGAGGAGATGTCGTTTAAAGCAAAAGTTAACGACGGACGGATGGACGGACAGGATTTGTATGGGAAAAGTCCACCTTGGACCTTTGGTCCAGATGGACTAAAAATACAATATTGACTCTGACGGCTCAACAACTTTAAATCTAGATTGAAAATGTACATAAGAAAAATTACAGTTAACTCACAGACATGGATTTTTCCAAAAAAAAACTTAGGAGGTCCCATCACTATCAGATAAACATGTTTGACTGTACATGTAAGATCTTAAAATTAATCTTACAGAATACATATGTGATATGACATGAAAACAAATTTAAGATACTTTTTATCACATATTTCATTATTTCACTGATAACACACACTAAATGCAATACTAAAAATTGTTATTTCAGTCAGTCACATTTCTTATACCGGTATCTAACAATGACTTTTTACACAAAAATAGTTACTACCTCGCCCCTCTGACAGACAAGTCAACCAATTAAGGCATCCTGTATATATGTCCATACTCAGTCCATCCAATGAATTTAATGATGCAAAAAAGAGAGATATATTGATTATAGAGACTTTTTAAAAATCACAACAGTATTAAAGTTCAAATCTATATATAAATATATATTATATTTTCCACCAGAATAAAGGGGATTGACACCTTCGGAATATATATTTTAAAAAGTAAACTTCTTGCATACATTTATACAAACAAAGTAGAAACCTAGATTTATTTTTTATTTTCATCCTTTTACTCCAAATATAATATAAAACAAGGAAATATTATAATAACAAATATTTTCTATTCGATTGTAAATTCTGACACAACACAGTTTATTAACACCCCTTTTCCCCTTCCGTGCCTCGCATTACGGAATGTGTATTTGTAGTGCTTGGCAATCAATACACATGGAACACTCGTACCTACAAGAAAGCACCCCCTGTTGTATGTTTCATACGATTCCCCGCACTGTACCAAAACAATGCATTGCGCAATTGTGGTAAAATATTTAACATTTTCCTTAAACGTTAACAATTTAAAATGTGTAAAGGTAAATCTATCTGTTGTGTATTAGCAACAGCTGTCATATTTGACCTCATATTGCCCTAAGGGCCACGTGATAGCGCTACCTAGCGGAGGTCACGATCATAATTTATGCGTATTTATTATTATCCCTCGGTAACCAAAGTCCATTGCCCTTTCCTGGGATTTCTATATGAGCTTGTCGTTATATTACCCATTATTCAGATCTCGAAGACAGCAAATAAAGAAATGTTAATAAACAAATAATAAAAACGAACAAAACAAACGACAGCCATGAAAAATATGTGTGTTCAGCCCCAGTCTTACCGGCCCCGACTCGCTCTACGATCTGTCATGGCGCTGTGAAGGGATATCGACCCTTGAAACTCTTCCTTGTGTATAAACTACAGTTCTAACGGGAAATATGACAAGAAAATATGGAAATATAAAAATACAGTACTTACAGGACATATTGGTGGTACTATGTTATCCTGGGTAATTTCCAGTGCCAGTGAAAACCCTATTTCACAGCGTACTGACGGGTCCCTGCCTGCCTCGCATATATTCAACAGACGTAGCAGGCTATATTTAGACACACAGAACCTAGAGGGATTAAAAGGGAGAGAAGAAAGGCCGCAGGTTTACAGGGGCTGCTAAAGGGGACTTTTATTTTAGTATATCTAAAAAGGGACAAAGTGCCTAGGATTATAACGAATTACTTTATTATCATCATCAATACGATTAATAATTAATATCACAAGATTTAACGTTGCTTTCAGTTTGTTTATATATATATAATATATCTATGATTCAATCATTTAAAAATGTGTTCGATTTTAAATCACGCTAATCAGGTATTTTGTAATTGGTCAATTTTGTTAATTGGTTTACATTCTATTGGATTGATTGAGTGTTACTTGTCTTTAATTAAAGTGTCATGTAATTCTCGCGGTGTAATAAGTCATTCAACAAGACGTTTTCGCTAATTTAGCAAAATGCATTTTATCCCAAAAAAATTTATGCTAAACTGCATGGTAGATGTTCATGAATAAAGTATTTCAATGCAAAGTAATTTCTTTACTTTATCACTTTTTTAACTTATTTATCTTTAGCACATCTAAAACAAATTTTACAATTGCCAAAGAGCAAAGTCGGTATAGTGTTATACAGGTAGTTATATTTTGAGTGGGTTTATAAACGAGAATTTCTTACGTACAGTTAAGCAGTGACGGTATGGCTAAACCGAGTGCATGATGCAGGATCCTATAATACCTTAAACTTTACATGATGTTCAAATTTTATACCAACTTTTACGGAAGCGTACGGTGGACAAGTAAAAATAAAAAAAATAAATATTCAAATTCTCGAAATTTTAAAGTCGATGTTCAGATTAAAAGTCTAAATTTCGAGCTAGTATTTTGTTTTAAGACATGTCCACAAATTATGTAAGTTACATCTAGAGAATTAAGTAGACTCATAAAAGGTACTAAGGAAAGAAAATTCGCTCAATATTTATTATTTTTATTAACAAATATGTCATCGTAGCTGTTTAAAATAGACGAAACATAATTTGCTATTTAAGGAGGCCGAGTCTAATTTAATTATCTAATTATCTTCATTTTTAAGCAAATGAAAAGTCAATTCACCAGGACTGGTGAAACATGGGCACTGTTTCAAAATAAAATCTGATTTTACACGGCCTTCAATGGGAAATAACACAGAAATGACAGATTTTTAACACTTAAACCAATATTAAAAAAATTTTGCAACTGAACTTTAGACCATTTTTGTATATGAGGTAACTGCATTAAATTACCTTTCTTAAAAGCAAAAAAAGTGGGGATCACCAGGCAAATGAAGAAAAGGGACCGTCACAAAGGAAATAAATTGAGCTAAAAATTTAAAAAATTGACACAAAATACCTTATGCATGACCGATCTCAAATTCAATGTTTACAATTTCTTGTAGCGGTGTTTTCAAAGTTTTGCAGACCACGTGTTTCTACGTAATATCATATTCATCATTTAATTATTCCGGCAATAAAAACGAAAAGTTGTCTATATTTTCTTACATTATACAAGTCTTCTTAACGTTTGTTGTTGACTTAACTTATCTATGTAATGTTTATTTTCTGAAGCAGTACAGCTCATATATAGGCATAAAATAAATCAATACAAATTTCTACATTAATAATATACCAAGTTTGCAAGATGGCGGAGGCTGAACATTATAACAACATATACAAGAGTCAATTAATGCATACATTTATATATATATGTTCATATATTTGTAAAATAAGAAAATTACATAAATACACTTGTACTTTACTCGGTTGAATATTACTAATTTAATATTACGTCTAATTGTTGCTACATACACATATTGGCCTATAATAATTTAACTGTTTTTACGTTTTGTAAAGAGAGCAATTTTACTAATGTGTACATACATGTGCATGGTCTTCTCCAATAATAACGTAATACTCACGTTCACACAAAATTAGTACAAACGGAATGATGGTTTCACGGCTTTTATCCAAATAACAGATGGAATATAACAATTTTTGGTTTTTTTTTCATTTATTGTATCAGATTATAAAGTCGTTAAGTTTTCAGAAAGCGTTTTTATTAGACTTCCCATTATCATGAAAATAAGATTTTTGTATACTTCCAACTTTACATTTGTCGTACTTTAATGCAATTAGCACTAATTAGCCTAATGCCACTTAAATATTTTTCTATTCTCCATCTTTTAAAAGAAGAATAAAGTATATGAATAATGTGCATTGTTATTTCATTGTAAAAGATATGTGTTTGTTTATGTGACAATATGTTTAAATCTACTAAATATCGAAATTTTCGCCTGATATATACATTTTGATATAGTTTTGTAAATACTGTTAAAACGTACGAAAGCCTAGAATGAACACCGGAACCACTTAAAAAACCTATCTTTTATAACGAAATTGTAAATAATTATAAT
This sequence comes from Pododesmus macrochisma, assembly GCA_032359645.1. NCBI lineage: Eukaryota > Metazoa > Mollusca > Bivalvia > Pectinida > Anomiidae > Pododesmus > Pododesmus macrochisma. Next base: position 6,196 of record JAUMGZ010009987.1, on the reverse strand, counting down.
CTCGTTATTTCGAAAAAAAAACTAACTCATTGTAAGGACACACTTATCACGTTATTACGAGAAACAAACTCAAAATCAAAAGATAGTTATCTCGTTGTTACGAGAAAACTATGATGTATGAATGTCCTGCCAAATGACACCAGCGCGGTGGCCTAGTGGTTAGGGCGTTCACTTCGTGCTGGTAGAGCTAGCATCCCAGATGTGGATCGAATTAATCCCCGTTGCGTCAAAACCTAAGACGTTAAAATAAGGCAATCTTCTCGCTCCCTACTATAAGCGCTCAGCATTACTGGACATGAGGAGGACTGGTTGGCTCGGTGTCAGGATAATGTGACCGAGTGAAGTATCACGGCAATGTGCCTGCGACGGATATTTCAGTGATACAACAATATAAAGCCGCCTTAAGTGCGTACTGTCTCTCGATATGACCTAACATGCATTAAAGGGACGACAACCTCCAATAAACAAACAAACAAACAAACATGTCAAATGGCATACGGTTGTCGCGCCTTATCCGAGGAGAACGCGATTAAACTCTATTTTGTTAAAACATATCCTAAATGGCCATTTCCGAAGCTCAATAAAGAAGCTCATATTTGAATATGAAAGTGCTTCTACTTTCATGCATTATTGTATTGACCTCCATTTTAAGTCCGTCTGGACCAAACGTCCAAGATGGACTTTTCCCGTCCGTCGTTAACTTTTCACATTTTTACTTCTTCTCCAACACAACTGGATCAAATTCAACCAAACTTGATAGGAAATGTCTTTGGGAAAGGGGATTCATATTTGTTAAATTATGGGATCGGCCCAAGGGGTCGCCACTAGGGGACCAAAATGGGGAACATTTGACAAATTTTCAAAAATGTCTTCTAAATAAAACTAGAAGGGCTAGAGGTTAATACATGTAGTAACCTTGTGACACGGAGAGCCAAGTATGTTTAAAGCGTAACCAGGAGGTCAAAAATGGATAACGTTTTCTGGGGTCGAAGGTCAACACTAAAGCAAAAATGTTAACTTTTTACATTTTTGACTTCATCTCAAGGTACATTGGACCAATTTCATTCAAACTTGGTAGGAAGCATCCATAAGGGAAAAGGATTCAGATTTGTCCAAATGCATTCAGGGGCACCTTAAGGGGGACATAAACAGGACCGTAGCCTGTGGAACACCGGTAGTGGGAGCCAGCCATGTTTTTTCCCCGTCGCACATATATATTTATATATTTGCTTGGAATGTTGTCATAGAAAAAAAGACAAATTGGAAAATTTCTGGGGGCAAATACCCCTGCCCCATACAGTCTAAGGCCCTGCAGATGGCCACCAGAGCCGACATTTTGAATATTATTTTGAACCGCTTGTTGAATATTGGTAGGAATGATCGAATGATGGTTCATCCCAAAGCCAGCGTTGCGGACTCAGTTGTCATCTTGAAAACTAATATCAAATCATAATTTGTAATGAGAGGTCATTTGCCTTTTAACAGCTTCAATTATAAAGTAATATTGAGGGGTTTTCTGGTCTCTCTTCTACAATCATAAAAGCACGTTACTGCATATATGATTTTCAGTTGTTTTTATCTAGTAACAAAAGCAGTATTACAATTGGTCTGTAATTTTACATGTCCAATCTATGGTCTTTTGGTCAAACCACCGTGTATCCATATTCTCTTCCATTTGATAACCTTAACAAGCATCAGCAAATAAAAAACATGAGCTTGACGAAAAGCCGATACTTGTTGGAATGTATTGCTGAAACTTGGTAGCGAAAGTATATATCAAGTCTTAGAATCTTAGGATGATTTGAAATGTATCTGCATATACCTAAACCATCTTCGCTAGCCAAGGTATGTGGATCACAACTACCCTTTAACACATCTGTGTTGAAACGTAACTGTGATCAACATATACCTTGGCTAGTGAAGATGGTCCATATAGAAGTAATGTTTATTGAAGCATCTTGCAGACGAACGTTAATGCCTTTGAACGTCTTTTTTAACGGAGGATCATTAAACATTGCGTGCACGCACACTTAACGATGGTGACGTATCATGTAGCATTACGATGTGGTCACTTGTCATCTATACTTGTCAATGTTGCCCAACCTATAACTTATATCCTTTTTAATGGAAGATAATAAACCTTGTGTACAGACAAAACTGAGGACCTACTTTTCACGGTTTGCTGCGCTTCCACAGAAAACTCTGTTTCTATTCTATAACTTTAATCATGTTAAATGGAGTCAAACCTTTCCCCAAACACAACTATGCACGGGTTGTGCGCTGCGTACCACTACTAGATCACTGTGACCTACTTGTCGTGGTTTTGCACACCAAAGAAATATACTTGTTCCTCTTTGACGAAATAACGTTACGAAGTTAAGAACATACAATGTGTTCAGGCAAAATGTACAATACTTCTAAAACAAAATTTAACAACAGGGCTACACTTATGTACGGTATTATGATGGATGCGTTATGCACCGTTGGGTGTGCTCTTGTTGCTACACGTGTACATCTTACCATGAAAATTTTCAATACATTAGCTAGGTCCATTTGACCTATATTATTCAGCAGTGCATCAAATGTCGACCTTATAAGCCTTTCTTTTACGCTATTTTACGGGATTTTTCAATCCTGATGACCTAGATCGTATGAGTGCAGCGTGATGCAAACAAAATAAGGTTCTCCTGGCCTATATTCCAAACTTTGCAATGCACCTTATCTGAACAACTCCACAGAGTATTATAAAATGACGTACGAGTACGTACATATCTTGGGATGACGAGTTAGTCACAATGGCAAACTTAAATTGATGTGACCCATAGTTCGACCTTGACAGCATTTCATTGATATAAAATGGTCATTGATAACTTACCAGTTGGTGTTATATTTACACAACCATCATAGATACATGACGACATGTGCATTACACTCTATAAAAGCTTATATATAGTCTAGTATAACAATTAAAGGACTTAATATCACACAAAAATAACACATCATCTTTGCTTTATTTTAAAAATCAAGCTTACAAATTTGATAACCTTCAGTTCTGTATATTTCAATCTTGCATTTCTCTGTATGAGACAAACAGTTTTACATAGAATTAATTGCATTTTTCCCGTTTAGCTTTTAGAGTCAAACCCAAGCGTCCAGATGGCTGAATTGTTTCATTTTAAATACTTTATGCACAACAGTTTGTTAGGATCTGTACAGCCCACCAATAGCACATCATGTTGTTGTACACCAAGAGCCGTCACGTGTGACATGTTGTATGTTTGTATTGTTTTTATATAATTTGCAGTTGTAGTTGCAGACAAGATGTGTATCATCATATTTGAGTAGTCTCCTACAAGCAGGTACTTGTCACAAAACACGCCAGTTGTACAATCACACCTTCCAAATAAGCCTGGTGGTCCAGTGTATGAATACAGTTCTTGGAAAGAGCCATCCACAACCACTAATCCATTGGAACCACAGAATAATGCAGTCTTGTTTGTTTGCGGACAAACTGAAACACCTGGAACTATACTTCCTTGAACTTTGTATGAAAGCAGACGCTTCCCCATTCTTGTATAGAGACCTACTTTAACGGACTCTTCATCTTCAAAGGATACTACAAAGAGGTCATTCTTCATACAGGCTAGACCTTCTGGTGTTTCTTCGATGTTAAATACTACAGTTGTCCTGCCGTTTTTAGTGTCTAAACTTCTCACACTTTTGTCCTTCGTACACGAGCAGTATATGTTTCCGTCTAATGGGTGTGTACTGATGTCAGCGATTTTTACGTCTAGTTTCAGATTCCTTTTCACTGATCCGTTGTTGTCTACAAGATAAAGACGGTTCACGTCGTACACGCACCATGCCATGTTGTCTTCGGTAGGACACATTCCATTTTTCCTCATTCGAAAATTTACCTTAACGTCATAAAGAGTTTCGGGTTGATCCAGCAATATCTCAGTTGACCGCATTTCTTTAACATCACCAAACGCATTGTGTATGAATGATATATATTCTTGGGAAGGGTTAAACGTAGCGGTCACTACTGCTGCTGAAAATAATGGAATTTCCATTGACGACGTTTGCATAACTCGCGTTGCTGTATCGTATACCAAAACATCAGTTCCTGTTTTCAAAGTTTGTTGCAATTCATTGATTTTTTCCTGAATTTGTGTTTGTAGTTTTTCTAATACTGATTGATGCTTTTCGAACATTTCTTTGTTTTGCTTCAGTAAGAATTCTAGTCTCGATACCTTTAGAGTGGTGTCAAGGTCAACTTGTGCTTTAAGTTTCTCGCCATGTTGCTTCACCTGCGTGATTTCATCATCAAATGCCTCGTTGTTTTTCTCAAGTTTTCGTTTGGTATCTTTCATCTCTTCGATAAGTTCTCTGAGTGTTCTCGTTTTGGAACTTGTAATGAAAGAACTTATATTCATCATCTTTTCTTTTACTGCACTTTTGATTTCTCTGAAACTATGCCTGTTATGTTCCGAAATGATACATTTAGAGCAAACAAGTGTCCCAACACAATCCACGCACTCAAAAATGACTTTGTTCTCAAGGTGAAATGGGCAGACGTCGCTGCCAAATGGCCGGTTACACACTTGAACAGCAGCCATTGGTAGCCGACAAGTTCAGAGTCAAATTGAAATCTTCACATTATGTACATAATCAACATCCCATGCGATTGATAAAACTCAATGACGGATCGTCCCAATGTGAGGAGTGTACGGTCTAAATAAATATGCACACGGCACACTTTGTAAACCATTATTAAGTTTATCAGTCTATCACAGTAGCTTTTTATTTCTTATCTGACACTTTAAAATGTATTCTTAAGATAAACTTAAACTTTAAATATGCACAAATACTTGTATTTCATAGAACGCAACGATAAAATACGAATATGCTCACCAAGTCAATGTACAAATGTGTATCTGTTTGTATGTAAAATAATTGACGCTTGTTCTGAAAAAGAGAATGATGTCTAGGAAATGTCAAGATTACTGACCGGTATGAAATCCATCTTCAGTTGTTGTTGTTGTTGTTGTTGTTGTTGTTGTTGTTGTTGTTGTTGTTGTTGTTGTTGCTGTTGTTCAAATACGTTAATAATTTAATCGCGAAGAGGAATTATGTCACTCTTGAGTGATCATAATTATTAAAAGGAAATCATATCTGAACATTGCAAAGTGAGGGCCAATATTCATTCTGTGTCTTGTCATTACTTCGTTGCTATTTGAGTTTAACGTTCATTTCAACACGTTGCTATAACATCTCGAGACGGTGTCTTCTTGTGACGTGCTATATCATCTCGAGACGGTGTCTGCTTGTGACGTGCTATAACATCTCGAGACGGTGTCTGCTTGTGACGTGCTATATCATCTCGAGACGGTGTCTGCTTGTGACGTGTTATAACATCTCGAGACGGTATCTGCTTGTGACGTGCTATAACATCTCGAGACGGTGTCTGCTTGTGACGTGCTACATGTATAACATCTCGAGACGGTGTCTGCTTGTGACGTGCTATAACATCTCGAGACGGTATCTGCTTATGACAGTGCGGACTGATAATAAAATAGTGCTTTTTCACTGAAATATTACGACGCAGATAGATTGACATGATACTTCACTCGGTCACATTTTCCTGATACCGAGTCAACCTGTCCTTCTCCTACCCAGAATACAATAGGATCACAAATAAAATACTTTTTCTTTTTTATTCTTTCTAATTATATTAATTTCATGAAATTCTGTAAATGAATAACAAATATATCACACAGTTTCTACACCCTGTTTTTCCACTATATAATATGATTAATTAAAACAGATGTGTTATAGTCTTATAAGCCTCCGATTAAAGCAATTATGCTTGCTCTCAAACATAGCGGGCCGGTGACGTCACGTGCAATCCCTCTATACTGCTCAGTTTGAGCAGTTTAGCGACAATTATGTAAATAATGTTCTGTCGATAATTTGATGTTTTAGAAAATCGTAAAACAAAACGATCAAACAAATGTCTATACATATTTCATTTCTTAAAAGTCAAAAGTAGTTCCAACAGGTCTCTTGCGTCCTTTAATGACAGCAGCTTCGAGCAATATCTGGGGTTCGGGACGGGGTGACTCACACAGAGTTTTGGCTCCTTCCTCTTATAAATATCATATTTATCGGAGGCATGATTCAGATTGCATTTTTG
>JAUMGZ010009976.1:0-10226 GCA_032359645.1 Pododesmus macrochisma | reverse complement strand
ATTAGTAGGTTTGTTTAACAACCAATACGAGTTACATAATATATATTATCAAATTAAATACCCTTTGGTGACCCAGTATTGACCGTCAATATGCCGTTATACTTTTGAAATGTCCATTTAAACGTTTTATTGAGAGGTGCACAGTAAGGTTGTTTGACTACAAAATGTGTACCTGACCTACCCCACAGTAAGTTCTATTCATTGTGAGTTTATTTATGTGTCAAAATTACTCTCTTCGGTCAATATAAAACCACAATACCTGGCAGTTAAAGTGACTTAGTTCTTGCTGTTATACCTCTGCCTCAACACTGACTGTTCGTCAATGCCACTATTCATATACTGAATTATATGGTGAATCTGCGAATCTTCCACTATTTCCCGGCTTAATGTATCTTGTTTACGTCAAATTTGCGTGTTTGTAAACATGTTAAAACAATTTACTCGTTTAGATGTTTTTGGACGATTGATGAGGGAAGTTGGTTGTTGAGATAATTGACAACACAATGAAGTGTATTTTTTTATTATTCAATGAATGTCTACACTTAAAACTTCTTGTCTCGCGCGAAAGGTGGGAAGGTTGAGTCCCCATTAACAGATTTCGCTCTTAGTTATCGTACTAAGTTGTCCGCGTGAATAAATAGTCTTGAGGATTGTTGTGACGTCAATTTTATTCCTTTTTTCTGAATTGATTGATGATTGTTGGTTTGTCAATGTCTTTTTTTTTTGTTGATTCCACTCATCCTGTTTTTTCATATCGTAATAAAATATATAATGATGACGTAGGGCCTATATTCACAATCAATCCAGACTATAGACATTTCTAAATACACAAAAGCGCAAGCTTTAACGTGTCGAAAATAAATTTCTTATCTTTAAGAGTCTAAAATTCAATTTTTCACGTGAGATAACTTTGTCCAAGTTCCGGACCTAGCTACGAAGCAACCGTCATTAACGGACGATCAAGAAAAGGTGAGTTTAGAATAAAATAGACCTAGAAAAATAACAGATAGGGAGCTAGAGTGGAGGGGTTAGAGATCCCGAAAACCACGCCCTAACAATATTATAAAAATGGCATTGCCAACAATTAAGGTATACGCGAAGTCAAAAAAAGAATTCTAAACGCAGACCAGTGTCTAGGTAAAATAAGTCTCTGTCTTCAGAGAACAACTGTGTGTTTTCACTAATAATGCCACATGGTTTATAATGTTCTCAATTCTCACATGAATTCAAATGTATTTTTTCAAAAGAAAATTTCAACGACTTCACTTTAAGTGTATGAAGAATATTTCTTAATGTCCTTGGAAATGAACACAAATAAAAAAATCCCCCAAACTGCACTCAACTTTGCACATTATTGTTGTTGTTTAAAGGACCAATAGACATAATCTAAACTATAGGAAAAAGCAATCTGATTAAAACCAGATCTACTTTGCTCCGTTTTTTGGATATCGCGATATCCCTGGAGCAAAGTAAATCTGGTTTTAATCAGATTGTGGAAAAACTCCATCGGGCGTACATGCTGTAACTGTTATGTGCATATTGATTAATAGACGTAAGTCCACGGACATGGGCAAACAAAGGGAAAACGCTGGGCGCTCACCGAAAAAATAAACAAATATACATTTATTAACTAAAAAGGGGGGAAACATCACGAACTTCTATTAAAAAACTAGAAGAGAAATCAGGTGCTCGTGATATGGTAAACGTTTCCTGTTACACATGTGTCACCCGCCGGGATTCTTCCTTGTCATTCCTTTCCACTGTTAAAAAAGAAGCACATGTCACCATAAGAATATGTCACTTCTATAGCGACGAAAGAGCAAAGGAGAAAAACCATTAACAGGATAGGAATATAGGCAGCAACATAACCATGAAAGTCGAGCGGTAAAGATAGTGCGACAAGGAGTAAAATAAGATAAGTTAATAGTATATTTACCTAGTGAATGGCCACTTTCTCGTTTACCTTGTGGTTAAGCCTTACTCAATCTTTTGAAATAACGAAATGATGACATATATTAGAAATGATAAGACATGTTCTGTAATATACAATCCAAAATACGGACAATTCCGGAAACAGATATACTGAGAAACTTACTCACTAGCGTCTCACTATTCTGTTTAGTTATCGGTGTTATAAGGTCATGTTCGGCAGTATAAAAGTGTACTGTGGTGGTCATTTGTACCCCACCGAACTACAACAATCGTATGGAAATAAGCGAAGTGTCAGCTTCTATCTAACATCTGTCTGTCTTTTCGTCCGTTTCTGTATGAAATACTCTGTTCCGCGGGTTAGATTTAAATAGAAAATTGGAAGCAAGTTGTTTATAAGGAATGGAAGAATCTTAATATTTTGAGTGGAGTAAGTAAAATTATGTTCACTTACTAAGTAGAGTCATGTGTATGTCAGTTAGTTTCTGCGTGATATAGTGGTCGCATTCAAGACAAGTTTTAAAAGCTATCTATAATATCCTTGATTTTGCACACAACAGACTTACCAGACTTACAAAGCATGGGATAAGAAAAGTTTCAACAGAAACGAAGCGTCATTTCATAGAAATTAAGTTCGAAATAACGGTATCAAAAGCAGTAAAATCAATTGACATAAACACTTGTCAGTATCACTATATAAATACAGAAACACAGCTCTTTATTCTCACACCATTCCCGTTATTTTTACAATACAAAATGTATTCAGATGGAAACGTTAGAAAAACTAAATATTGATGACCGCTCCCATTTCCCTTTCTAGTATACTCTACTAGATCATACTGTGTCGGTTCACAATTCCTTTTCTAGTGATTATGTGTTCTGCATAGGAATATTCAAAGTGAGTTAAACGAGAAAACGTCGAGGATTTATGCTTTTAAAAATAAGTCAAGTTTTTAAGTTTTCGCTAAAAGTTACTTGGGTCCATGGATATAAAAGTAAAGTGTGACTCTAATTATCTTAAAATAGCTGTGATTAAACGTGACCGAGATTCATTACGAACATATCAGATATAAGGCATATAATAGCATAGCCTTTGTTTGTAAGGCACGCTATTTTGAATGTTTGCTAAAAGAACGCATTTTGACAATTGGTAATCCTACTCAAGAATCGGGGCCTTTTATCTAGATGTCATTCTTCCCAAGTTAATACTGTCATCACATTGAGCAAAGAAGTTGTTTTAGCTAATCATAAACTCTATGTTGTAAACTGAAGCATGTCATATAACATGATATGATATCTTAAAGATACGTAAAAACAACTCTGTGTGTAAGAGGAAGTCGTCCAAGTTTCCAGGCCTAGATAAGCAACAACCTCCATCAGCCGACGCTCAAGAGGAAATGAATTTGAAATAAATAAGACATACATAAAAATAGTGGAGCCAAAGAGGGGAATACCAAGGGCTGATGATTGCAAATTACAAAAGCCTTCCTGTTGTTTCTTCCTTTTGTATTTCGTTAAAGAAGAAAAACCTGCACTGAACTCCTAAACAATACAAAAATGCATACTTAGGTACATTGTTTAGTCTTTCGTGTGTCCTACCAAACCTCTTGTATTCTTTTGTCAATTCTCACTATACTAAAACAATAGTCGGTAATCATATTGCTCTGTCGTATATTCACCAAGTGGAGATTGCCATATATGGAAGCTGACAAACTCGTAAGACCTCGAGCTCATTGAGAGTCTAAAGTCGCAATACCTGTCATCCATAAATATATTATTTGTGATGTATCCACACTATATTCGCATATTATCACATCATTCTTTCATAGATACATACTCCAAGGACGATGCTGTAAAAATGATAAACTCCCTTATCAACAACATATTTGTCGAGTTCTGCGATTAGGTTTCCCAGCAGAAAGTTTAAATTCCAATGGATACACCACTGTCGAACCCATTATTTATTCATAATAGGCAGAACTTTAACAAAAGTTACTTAGTTCCAAGTGGAAAGCTTTGAAATGATCTTATCGTTTCTGGTTCTATGAATGATTGTCATAAAAATATCTACTTTGGCAAATATAAATGCAGATACCTGCATTTTTAATGTAGAATAATGTATCTAAATACATTTATCTGTACTTAACGTTATGTTTCTATTTAATAATGGGTCTGAGAATGAAAATGTAAATAATGTTTTTGTATATAACTTTTTGTGTATTTCTTTCTAACCTGAATCAAGTAAATTATCAGTCGGCATGACCGGTCTTGACAGGTCACTTGACTAAATTGTATTGCGCCTTAGCCGTGCCAGTGGTATAAATGAACTTTGTAATTGTAACTTTATGCACATTTATTTGTTTTATGTATTTGATAACCGGACCAGCATCCTACAGATCTTTTAGTTGTAACGTCTAGCTGGACACTTGTCGCCTCCAAGGGCTTTCTTATTAAGAAGTTGTATGACCATCGGTTGCCTCACAAGGTTTGGGCCGAGCACGAATTGGTGTGTTGACAAGTATCATACGGTTTACATTGAATATGTTTACTTGTAATTCAAAAAGGTTGTGGAATTAAGTGAAAGACAGTTTTAATCTGGGAGGTATTCCTCCCAGGTTTTAATTAAACATTTTTGAGTGGTTGAGTGAACACAAGATAGAGTGATTACACCATGTTACTATGAGGGTGACATTTGGCGCTCTTTCTGTCCTTTTCTGGCATTTAGGACATATAATCTCGTTTCGGACCTTTTCACTTTGGAACTGTTACTTTCTTTTGGACCTTTTATGTTATATCTCAAAATCATACTCCATTTATGCGGCTGGTGAACTTTACATGTATTCAATAAAATGTAAACTTGAAACCTGTAATTACTTACTTCATTTACCTGTTTACAACATTACAAGTTTGTGGGTATAGATAATAATTTATTCATCCTTAACATAGTGTATCAATTTTTAGTATTGAAAGTTCCTGGTTCAAATGCAGCTGGAAAAATATCCATAGTCAAAGTTAATAAAGTATCTCTATTTTAATTGCTAACTCTATTTGAAAAAGAGATAATCTGTATTTTCGATTCATATACATGTATATCTAATTATGCAATCAATTTATAAATGCAGATGTTTGTAAAACCACAGATCTCAATACCTGTTACTTAGAGATCTGTGGTAAAACACAGAACAGCTCAAGGGAAATAACTACAACAATGACTGACTGATTGATCGAACACGCTGTACTCTTTATCTTGTATGCGTTTGTTTGTAAAGCATAATCAATTTTTCCGCGAAACTGATTTTTGACGCTGACAAAATCTTTATTCACATGTGACGTTTCTGCATTCGCAGGTAAAGGTAAACTTTGATAAACAACAAGTTTGAGTGCTTTAAATAAGTACGTCTCTATAAGCTACACTCTCGTTTTTGAAGATAATTTTTTACAAAACAGATTTTGTTGTCAACAAAAAGCATGTGACTATACTAACACACCATTACTGACATTTCATCAGCTGTTCATCTGTTTTGTTTGTTTCATTGGCGTTTTACAGCTGTTTTACGTCCCTTTCAACAATGTTAAATTCATATTGACACAGTGCCTGCTTATGGCAGGGCATACTATTGGTTTCTTTATTATAAAGATGTGAAATGTCACTGAGACAGCACTATAACATGTATAAAGTGCTGTCTCAGTGACATATCACACCGCAGACATACAACACATATATATATTGACATGATACATCACTCTGTCATCAACTCCAACAATAGTAGAGGTTTACGACGCCGAGATACTTCTGTCAGACGCCAGCGTAAACTTTAACTTCCCAAAGGTGATTTTTCTGATGCTTGCACTCAAATTTTCAAAGTTCTGAATTTGACAAAATCTCTCGTTTTTACTTAATATAATATGAATTTTGGCGTTGCCAACAAGAGAGTGCAGCAAAATGAACTTGATTGGATATATACTTTATGTATTGTTCATCTTATAGTCAGTGATGTAGCCCGAGTTTCCAGAATTTTGTATTTTTGTCATTTCTTGTTTGTGTATAATTTCGATTTTATCAAATAAACACATTGACATGTACACTATTAAAGTCTAAGCAGAAATATCATAAAAAAAATATAAAAAGTGTTGAAAAGAAAAAAAAAAATGCAAGGTCCACTGTCGAGATCGAACCTGGACCCTGAAAAAAACGGATTTTTCCCTTAGGTTCCGAGTCTGACATTTTACCACTTCACCAAGGATTCTAGCATTCGGCAGAAGATATTACAACAACTTTTAATGGTTTGCAGACGTTTTAAATTTCAAAAGAGTATATATTACGCTAGATATTACATTTTAATAGCAATAATATATAATTCTTTTCACAAAACATTTCATGTTTTTATATATGAAAATAACAACATCAGACTGGTTTACGGCGTAGGTCACACAAACGTTTGACTGGATTAGTTTTATCAATAAACTTTCCAAGCACAAACAAATACCCGGATCTCGTTCTGCAGAAACTTTTCAAATTAACAGTGTATGTCAATTTCTTTGTTTTTTCAATCTTATTTACGCATGTGTTGTCTATAAGTTCACGAGCTGCGCTCTCTATTAATTCAAAAACAACTTCCGGTCAGAGGACTTAAACCTATTTCACTTCCGGTAAAGGGACGCAACTCTTAATCTATTCCCGGGAAAGAGACGTAATTCCTAATATTAAACGGGACTTAGCTATTTCTAACAAGGGAGGTAATTTAGAACAATTTAGTTAAGGTCAACAATGAAATATGAACAAAGGAAGTACCTGATAAATTTATATCCAGTTAAGGGGAATAACGTTAACTATGTTTACATGAAAGGCTAAGCTTATTTATTTGAAAGTGTAAGAAAAATACCAAAATAATAAGAAAAGTGTTAAATTTTTAAGGAATTCTTACATGTAGAACTATAAACATAGATATACATCATCAGTTTGTTATAAATCAATTGCGAAACATAGACCAAAATTCCTTCAAATGTAAACCAGTGAGATATTGAGGGAGTTTTATGCATTCATCCTTCCAGATTAATGACTTTATAATGTAAGCGACAAATTTTTAGTAATCATATCTAGATTCTAGCTAGCACAATGAAAAATAAGGTAAAATAAAATCCAAATATTTAAAACAATATCGTTGAATTTCTACAACAATAATAGCTATAGATCTCACACATACGAGACGAGGTGATGTTTCCCAGATTTCATCGGATTGTGTTATCACCATTTCCTACTCATTTTTTAGGAATTATGTCCAGTACAAAGAAATTAAAGTTACTACAACTCAAACAATATTCAAAACATGATTTAATTTCTATTAAGTAAACTTATAATGAATGTTATGATAGTTCTCATATACAGAGACGAAGTGAAATTTCCCAGAATATTTCTTCAGTTTCATTTTAACCATTCACACTAATTATATTAGCAAAACAGACAAAGCTTCCTGGCAACACACAGGTGTTACCAAGCGCAGGCTTTGTCCCCTCTAAGGAGCTTTGAAAAATTGGATAAAGCAAAGATCTGAATTTAAAGACAACTGTCCACGCCGCTAGTGTATCATTTTTTTTAATCTGGGAGTGCGCAGCTGATAAAAACTGCACTGCCACTGGTCTGCAGCTCACGCTCATAGCTCCCACCGAAGCTACTCACAGCACGCTCAGTGCAGCAATAAAAGCCAATGTTTAAATGATCCTTTAACAGATAGGCACGTAATGATAGCAAATTTTGTGAATAGAGGCATTGCACGTCAACTGTCGCCAGTTGCCCTCCATGCAGGTAAATGTTGACCAGTAAGTAGCCCTTTAAATCGCCAGTTTTGGGTGACCCTGCAAAGCCTCTATTGCAATTTGATTCATTTCTTACCAAAGGAACGGGGAAGTAAATGAGTGTAGATTGGTTATCTGTTGCTGTTAAAAGTAGAGCTACAGGTCCTGTCTGTCTTTGTTTTTATTGCAAGTTGGTATTAAATGTTGAAGTAGTTGACGTGACAAAAATCCGGATTTTTATTTTTATCAAATTATCGGTAGATAACGCTTCTTGACTTAATTCTTAAGTTTTAAAATTAATACAATGTAATATGTTTTTTTTTTGTATCTTGTATTTGAATGATTGATGAATTTATTGTAAAAGCTTAGTTGTATTATATCCGGAAAATAAAAATAGCACCACTACCGACGCTTTGTATTTTAGTTGATACTATCTCTTTAACGCTTAAAATAATCGTATATAAGATAGGTATTTTCGAAGCGCAAAATTGACCATGTAGAATTATTGCACAGCATTGAAACAGCATGTCGATTAATAGGAATGAGATTTGCATCCTTCTCTTGAGGGACAACTTTGGTGACACAGCAGCTTCCATTGGCAACTTTTTCCTACGGAATGGACCGTCTCCCCTTAAGTTCTTGATATCTGATATTGACAAAATAGATGGGAAACAGGTAAACGATGTAGAGATTAGGGAACTCCGGGATACATCTGCTAATTATTTTGTTCTGGTTTGTTTTCCAATTTTCGAGCGGATCGAAGTCGAGTTGGAAGTCCTCCCTATTTGAACAGTGATCTCCACAGGCCCTTGTAGCGCCACATACTTGCTACGTTATAATTATTGCTCGTAGCGCTATTCTAATAACTGCTCCGACAACGTACGCTAAATTTCTGGAAGGTTGTGCTTTAATCTCTCCTACGTTACCGTCTTGCCTGTCGTTTACCCAAGCTGCATTAACGCGACTATGGCACGTACTAGCATGCATGAACACTGATAGTCCACAGTAAAATCTAACGCCTGAGTCGTTAGGTCACCGTTAATTATCCGTGTTTATTAGATTACAACTGAAAAACCATTGATCAATGTGCTGGGTAACAAAATGACCTGAGGTCAACACAAAAACAGGTCAGGTAAAACAAGGTGCTGTGATCGCAAGTTTACTCAACAATGTCTGAGAAATAGGTTACAACTGTCTTAGTACACACTGTCAAAAACGTGCTTCCACGAAATAGATATATGTTATTAAATCCAATTAACTAAACTTCGTAATTTTTAGATCCATATTTATACATTGTCAGATGATAACTTGACAAACAAAATGGAAAAATCAGCAGAAAAGATGTGCTCCATTTTATACCACATTATTTTAAGCAAATTGAACGCGAATTAAAAGTCTTCCTACAGAGTAACGTAACGATGTACTGTATTTTATTGAAGTTTCAACATGATTTGTTAAGACATCGGTTATTACCCGTGTTAATTATAAGTTAACAACTCAAAATCATAGATTGATTGATTAATATTGTGCTGCTTGATACAATGACCTTAGGTCAACACTTATCGAGGTCAGGTCAAAAATTGTGCTGAGATCGCCCGATAGTCTCAATAATGTTAAACAACAAACTGTTTCTGCAAGCAATATTATGAAATCCAGTTTATCTAAACATCAGGTAAAATTTATTTTAGATTGATATTCATAGATTGTCAACAGAAAACTCAACACAAAATGAAAAAAGTTGGCACAAAACTGTCACAAAAGTCGTGACGCATATGAACACAGATCACATAGTCCTCCAAGATAACTAAATTATCATAGATTCAATACAGTCCGTGCTTTCAGTCATCAAAAAATAAAAATGTGTAATCGTAAGTCTTTGTCACACCAAAATAGAGTCACAGCTAGGATTCAGTGTAAGGGAGCTCACTCTTACACATCTGGAGAGTCTTCCTAAAGGATCCCTGTCCAACGGATCTATTGATAATGCTTTGGAAGTTATACCTGTTTTTTTTTTCAGGTGTAAATATTAAGAACCAGTGTAAGAAATCTGCTTGTGAAAGTTTTATATTTCATATCTTGTTAATCATATTGAAGAAATAAAAAATAAAAATTATAATAGAAATAAGATTATATTTTTTATTAACTGATTTATTTAAAAAAGCTAAAAGAAAAAAATAAACTTATGCTTTAAAACATAAATAAACCCAATAATAAATAGTTTAATAGGTATTAAGTATGAATATATTCTTATTGACTGCATTTATATAAATTATTCATTCAATAATTTCAAGGAAACACTGACATTAAAAACCAAAGTACATATAAAATCACATGTACATGTAATTTTACGCGTGCGACTTGGTACATAGGTTGCAGGATTGCATAAAATGAATTGCGCTACATTTTCATAACTCTCGACTACCATGACGCACCAGCGGCGGTGGCCGTGAGGGCTAACGTGTTCGCCTCGCAGCTGGTACACTGGTGAGGAATCCGGTTCGCTG
>JAUMGZ010009965.1:0-10226 GCA_032359645.1 Pododesmus macrochisma | reverse complement strand
TGTTGTTTGATGTTTGTTATTCTTGTTCAAACTCATTTTCTTTTTCATCATTACCATCGTGATTTTTACCACCCCTTATCCTCCCTTTATTTGGCTTTGGATCTTTGATTTACAAAGGTCTTGTCTATTCTCAGTTCATTTTCTCGAGTCCATAAATGATCGCTGCTTCGCAGCTATACATGGAATGCGGGACGGGGGTGTCTCACATAGAGTATTGACTCTTTCCTTCTATCAATATAAAATTAATGGAGACATGCTTCATATTGCATTTTTATATTACTAATGGAAGTTGTTTTTAATAAAAGTGTGTCTTGTATAATCTTTGTCCCTGGTACTGCACATGTTTGCCCTACTGTCTTAAAAAGAATAAATACAATACACTTCAACCAGTTGACACTGCCCAATTTGTTTTATTTTGATATAAATCAAACTTCGTCGAAACTTTGTCGAAAGAGATTCTGTGGGTTTTTTCATGTGTGTGTTTTTTCCCTTGCTGGCTGGTAGGTTTTTGAAAAACGGAAGGACGCAAAACAGAAAAAACACAACTGTGGCCTAAACCGGAAAAAACCGTAGTCACCCCTTGACAATCCGTGGCGATACCGTTATAGTGCTTGGTTGTACCGTGGTGATCCGAAGATGTATGAATAGTGTTACCGGCACTTGCCGCAGTGCAATATAAGTGTCACCTTGGTACCCCGTGGCATACCGTACCAGCACCATTAGACTACTTTTTTCGCGCCAAAAATGGAGAGATGGCTACGGTTTGCCTCGGTTTATAGAACCGGGGGCATCCGGGATATACCATGGCCAATACCGTGATAGTGTGACTTGGGTTTAACGAAACAGAAAAATGTAGCAGTAAATGAACGTAAATGTAAGGAAACAGGATAGGCCATAAAGTGGTTGAACCCGTGCAAAAGATTAGAGGTCTTCTCTTAACGTCTACTCTTTGCTTTACCCTTAGCCGCAAGCTTCCGTCCCTTCAAAGGATGCGTCCGTCTTTGTCAACTACCTAGAAAATAACAAACATCGCAAATGCAAAAAAAACCCAATTATAAGTCAAGATCAACCTTAACAATATCGATATTTCTTAAAACAATTACAAACAGCAGATGTATTATCTCAGATGTCGTCGGTGATGGCGACATGCCCACGCTTAGTCTGGTTCTCGGGACCCCTCAGATGTCATCGTTGATGGCGACATGCCCACGCTTAGTCTGGTTTCTCGGGACCCCTCAGATGTTGTTGTTACAACAAAGCAAAATCGCAGGTAATCATTTTAATGTCCATGTAATGTATTGGAGCCGAGATGGTAAAAGCATAGCGAACAGACTGCTGCCTCACTCAAAAGTCTTGTCGCACGTTACTCGTCACTTGTAAAAACTTAATGATTTAATTACTGATATTTTCAAAAATATCACTTAGACAATATGACAAAAATAATATTTCTTTATTTTCACGGCTATTGTTAGTAACCAAGCCGTATTCTACAATCGTGAAAAATAATTATTTGTTTTAAAAACAAGAAGAAAAAGGATCATAACAAACGTTCTCTAATTGTGTGTTTATGTAAATGTGTTTTTACATCTTTTTAACACACTTCAGTTTATCACGCATCACTTATCAAACCAATATCACCTTTCTGATATAAATTCATTCTTTCATTCTCCATATCCTCCATTACAGAGATATACATACAAATATGTAAATATAAGAGAATATATTGTTTATAAAAAATGTAAAGTAAAGTATAGAGAAAAATGCAGATTACAAATAAGAGTAAACATATTCATACGCATATTTACAGTTACTTGAATTGAGGATTATATAAAGCCTTTATAAAATTCAGTAAGAAAAACGATGGAAATTACCTGAAAAATATAGATTAAATAATTCAAATCTTCACACACACACACACACACACACACACACACACACACTACAAGGGCATGCGCAGTGCAACACACTTGGAGCATCATTGGAACCTGGTTGAGAAAGTAGCTACAGGTGATTGGGTCTCTCCCTACTTGCAAGAGGTGCCCTCCGCGCCAAAAAAAAAAACAGATGCAAAAGTGTGCCCGCACCCACATGTACACATGGTAAAGACCGTGCCGATACATTTGTCAAATATATATCAAAATGACACTTGTAATTGTAACGTTTTGCGTTTAAGAACAAGTCTATTAAATTAACTAGCATGTACTCTCGCCCAATCGCACCTTTTTATATTCAATTGTGAGCGCGCAGTATGGCATCTTGAGCGCATAACATATATTAGGACCGAGGGTACATCCAATAGTTGTTGGGACTATCCCTGCTTCACAATGGGTGTACTAGTCGTTCCAAAATCAACATGCGCTCGTGCGTCAGTCGCACGCTCACTTTTAAGCACTCACCGTCCGTGATGCATTCGCACACGAAAAGGAATACATGTATATAAATATCATAATTGTATGCATGTTGTTATAGTTTGTTTGTTTGTTTGTTTGTATAAGGGCTAACTGTCCGATCAACAGCTAAGGTCATTTACGTACGTGCCAGTTTTACTGGTGGAGGAAACCGGAGTACCCGGAGTAAACCACCGACCTACGGCAAGTCACTGGCAACTTTCTCACACTAGCACGCCCCGGACGGGAATCGAACTAGGAGGTGAAAGGCTCTTATAATTACAAGTCGGCGACTTTAACCACTAGGCCACCGCGGCCCCGCATGTTGATATAGACTGCCAATCATAAAATTGACTTATTACCACTGTGTACATGTACCCATACATACATGCTTAGATTTTTGTAAACTCGTATACATACACGTGCAAACAACAGAACGGCGATGCAGTTACTCAAGCGGTTGGATTAAACCCTTGCTTCAAAAACTTGGATCAACCTGCATGTGACATAACAAAACATAATAGTCATAGAACACTTGCACATACATTACATGTATACAAACATCAACTAAAAGATCACACTTTAGACATACTAAATACAGATGTTGGATACATAAGTATATCAAAGGTCCTTTAAGTACTGTTATAACAAAATTACACGTTCCGTACGAGGGACTTATAGGCGAGTTAAACTTCCTTGATTATAAAATATATAAATAACAAGTATATGAAAATCGTTTTTGTAAGAGTTTTAGAAAATGAAAACTTTATCCGAGAGATTTTGGGACGCTTTCTGGTGGTCGTGATATTAATTGCTGGTAAAACATCAGCTTTCGTTCATCTATTTCCGCAGTTATTGGAATAAGCCAAAGCATACTTTGACACATATCGGACCTCGTTTGGCAAGATAGACGCTGAAAATGCTTAAAAGCGAAATGTCGAAATTGTTTATTTTTGTAATATCACTGTTTGATGATGAGTACAGATGGAAGGATAATTTTCTTGTAGAGACTGGTAAATGTTAGTGGAATAGAGTTTAGTACGCTGTCTCCTAAATTAGTTATTGTATAACTTTTTGTTTTGCCTTTGTTGTTGGCTTTATCAATTTGAGTAGTACAGGACGAAGTTTCAGTGAAAGGAACTCCTAAGTGTTCTTGAACGTTTACAACAGAAAGGATGGAAGAATCAAGTTGCCATGAAAAACTGATATGTTGTGATTTCTTTAAGCCAGATATTGTTACAAAGCACTTTGATGGGGTATATTCAAATTTCCATTTCACAGAATGTACCTGGCAAATATCGAGCAGACCTTGAAGTAATTTAGCTGTAATTGCTACTAAAGCCATATCATCGGCTAAGAGTAGGATTTCCACATGATAGGCGTCCAACTCTAGCCCAAACAATAGATTCTTATAATTTTCGAGATAATTCATTCATATAAACGAGGTATAAAAAAGTGGAGAGTACTCACCATTGTCTTTCTCTGCGTTTCAAAGTTAAAGCGATCCATCTTGATTGAACTCCATTGCAAATAACTGCAATATACATGTTCTGATATGCAGAAAAAATCAAGTTAAAGTATTTTCCTTTATACCTAAGTTGAAAAGTACCCCCCCCCCCCCCCCCCTAAACATATACAGTCGCATTTGGCTGGTTAGTTCTTGTGGTGACTATTTGATGAAGCTATTGTTTGTTTGTCAATAGCGTTTGTTCTGTTGATCCTATTTCTTCTTGTTTTTTGGACAAGAAGTCAAAAATGAGAATGGTTAACTATTTGCTATAGTGCTGTGACTTTGACCCCAACATGCGTAACCTATTTTTGACCCAAAAGTTACGCCTTGAACAAACTTGACTCTCCATGATCTAAAGTTATTACATACCAAAACTTTAAGCTCTAGGCCTTCTAGTTTATTAGAAGAAGATGTTTGAAGTTTTGACAAATATTCCACCTTTTGGCCCCCTATCGGTGCCCCCGGGGGCCGAGCCCCTTCATTTGAACAAATCTGAATTCCCTTCTAATCAGAATACTTCCTACAACGTTTGGATGAAATGGGTCCAGTGAAAAGTTGACGACGACGACGACGACGACGACGACGACGGACGACGACGACGACGACGACGACGGACGACGACGACGAACGACGGACGGGATTTGTATGGGAAAAGTCCACCTTCGGTCTAGATGGTCCAACAACTACTTGTTCTTGTCTCTTGGGTGGTCTGGATAGACAGATTTGACTGTATCGATGTATCACTATTTTTTTTTTAAAATTTAGCCAAATTCAACAAATATGTTGTCGATAAGATCATATGCAAAACTACAAAAGGTACTAATCATGTATACCAAGTTTTATGAATAGTGACAATGCAAGTAGCAGTTTTTTACACACATTTCATAAACGGAAATCGTAAAAGGGGAAAAATTCCCAAAAGTACCAAGTATTATATTCCATATTCAATATTTATTAAGAATTGAAACCGTAGTGCTTCGGACAAAATTATATGGACAAATAGACAAACAGGCGGATAAAGTGATTACTATAGGCCACCCGCTTCTTTCGATGTGGGGTCCTAATGATGAAAGGCGTTTTCAAATATCTAACCATTTAAAAATTCCAGTTGATATGAAACTGCATTTCTATCCTGATGAGTTCACCTCATCTGGTTTTGCAAATAGTCAGTGCCTTGTTACTTTCAGTTTAATGCCGACAAACTCTTATAGATGATACAGAAATTATACTTTGAAGTTTCAAAAGACTGTAAAATTTGACCTTTTAAATATATTTATCATCTTTATCATCAATTAAATTAACCAGTTTCACTTGAGATACTATTTACTTTGCACACAGTTTTATTCAAATGCATTAACTACTTCAGTATTTATGAAAAAACCCACTTATATTCAGTGGTAAAAAGTTATTTTCGGTTGATTAAAAACACTTCAGTGTTAATAATTTCATGATTTGAATTAATATTTATATTTATTATCACCATGGTCAAAATATTATGGAACATTTAAAGATTTACTGTTGTCTCTATTATGCCACTGGATTCTAGTTTTGTTTTCTTTGAGGATTGCATGAAGAAGAATTAATATCACATGTGACTCCGCTGTTAAGAGTTCACCGTTGGCAGGCATAAGTGTTTTATCTAGAACATAACTCTAGTTATGATAAGTGACTTATTTTGTGGCCGTAGAATGAGGTATTGAATAAAATGGCAAAGTGCAACATGATCACAGATTGTTTGTTCGTTCATGTTTTTGTTTGTTTATTTTTTTTATCTGAATGGCTCAATATAAATTGAGAGAAATTCAAACATGATGGTGCAAGGTCAATGAATAAACTATATATATTGATATTCAACATCAAACGCTCTGTACAAAGGAAGTAACGAAACATATTGCGAGGAAAATACTACGAATTTTAATATAGTTATTCATAAACAAGAAAGAAAGAAGAAACGTCAACAAAACAACGACAACAAACAATACACCGAGTCATTTATGTATGATTAAAGTCCAATATTTGTAGTATTTGCCGACAGGACGACTATTTTTCCAGCACATACATTTTTGCATGTGCACATCTAGAAGCCAAGATAATTTGTTCTAATAAGCTTATTCGACCATAACACTAGCAAATCAAAAAAGTTTCGAACATTAGAGCACTTATAGATTAACGCACAACTCATAATGTGAGGGAACCTTTTGTTGTCAAATACTCGTTTTATCTTCTAGTAAATTCGATTCACACAGATTAAACCAGAAAATCTTGAAAAAAAGTTTTAACATGTAGTAAAGTTCAGGCATTTACGTATGGATGTATCACGTTAAGGCATCTATGTATGGTCTCTGAAGGCATTTTTATAGTACAAAGAAGATTAAGCATTTTTACTTCAAAATTTAGCCTAGCAGATACTTTCTCCTTTACCCGCTTTATTTAGGCAAGTTATTCTGATCATGTATTGTCCGCTTTTGGTGAGTTTAGGATAAGATTTGATTTCGTTTCCTTACTGGAATTGTGAATCCAAATACATTGTTACATACTATACTTATTTTGTCGAAGTCTCACAATTTGATCAAACTTGGTACATCATACCTAAAGTGTGCTAAGTTACAATTGCAGGTTTATCACAAGGAATTATTTATTGCCATATTATCATAATTGCAACTTACATGCCCTGTGTTGTCTCAAAAATTAATGCTCCTATATACCAACAATATATTCCCTGATAAGATTACATGGTGATTCCTCCAAACATGTGTTGTTTTCTAGATAGGGATAATCGACAGGAGTTCTTTGTGAAGGGAACAAACTAAAAATTACTTGATATAAATAAAGACAATTGTTTTTTCATTTTATTTAAAATTTATTAACTAACAATACATCTATTTTTTTATTTTCTCTAAAGAATCAATATATTTGAGGGCGTGACATTTGTATCTGACAAACTAACGGTCAAACAATGCGCCAACGAACATCAATACAACAACAATATATAATCACGTTTTACACATATTCGAGACCATCAACCACCATAGAACTACGTAGGATATATAGTTTCCCCCGTTTTGGCCACTAGTGGTGCGCTGTGGAAGCCGAACCCCTTCATTTACACAAATTTAATCCCCTTCCTCTATGAATGCTCCCCACCAAATTTGGTAGAAATTCATCCTGTGATTTTGGAGAAACAGTCGAAAATCGGAGAAGTTAATGACGAATGACAACGGACAAAGACGACGACGAACAGAATTTGTATGAGAAGAGTTCAAATGCAATAAAAAACCCGTGAGCTTACCATTTACGATATGCCACATTGCCAGTATGGGTGCTGTTTCTTCCTCAAAATCCTCTTGGTTCACATTAATTGATATTGTGATACTATCTACATCTACTTGCGAAAGTGGAGACACAAAAAACGACAGTCCAGTGTAGCTAATAATCCTGTTAATATATAAACATGTCAGGTTGAAGTTTCTGATTTAATAAGTTTATTTTCAAGAAATCAAAGTGATGCTAAAAGGGTGATTAAACCTAGAACTAATTCTAGAAGATATTTTAGATCTTCCTTTTAAAGAAAAGTGTAAGAACCAATTCGGGAATTGGAAATTTGTATGATGCTATTTGCTGTGTATAAAAGTCGTTCAATCTGTCGGAAATGTTTAATATATTTTAAACAGGACAACAATATGTCAGCAATATTCGATTTTTTATTTTCAAAACAACAAAATAATGTTAGCACAAGCAAAAACACATAAAATATTGATAAAATCTATGCATACACCTTGTTTGATCTTCGAAATATATATTAATCTGTTTATTGGTATTTGAATCAATTTTAATTAAAATATTTGTAAAATAACAAAATGATAGCATAGGGCGTCGAAATTATATATTAATTATTCAACAAACATCTTAATATCATATGTAGCTCATTGCAGATAAGTTTATGTCCTCTTTTTTAGCTCGCCTGTTCGAAGAACATAGAGCTATAGCGTTACTCCCGGCGTGAGCGTCAGCGTGAAAATGTAAAAAGTTTTTTCTGCAAGTTATTTAGAAGCTTGACATTCTTTCAATATGTGTACTAGGATGCTGATATTTGACATGAAGGTTCCCGTGGGGTATAATATTGATGTTTTGAAGTTAACATTAAAAAATAATTTCAAATTTTTGAAATTTTGGACCTGTTTTGTGCTGAATTTTTTTTTGACTCACACCAACGTTAAAGTTTTTGGTGCAAGTTATTAGAAGCTTGTCATTCATTAAATATGTGAACAAGGATGCTGATATTGGGCATTGAGGTTCCTGTGGGGTATAATAATAATGAAGTGAAGTGAAAATTAAAAAATGATTTCAAATTTTTGAAATTTTTGACCTGTTTTGTAAATAACTTTTTTGAATCACACCAACGTTAAAGTTTTTGCTGCAAGTTATTTAGAAGCTTGTAATTAATTAGTTATGTGTACTAGGATGCTTATATTTGGCATGGAGGTTCATATGGGGTAAACTATTTGTGTTGTGAAGTTAAAATTAAAAATAATTTCAAGTTTTTGAATTTTTTGACCTGTGTTGTACTTAACTTTTTTGAATCACATCAACGTTAAAGTTTTTGGTGCAAGTTATTAAGAATCTTGTCATTCACTAAATATGTGTATTGTGATGCTAATAATTGGCATTGAGGTTCCTGTGGGGTCTACTATTGGTGTAAATAAGTTGAAATTAAAAAATAATTTTTAATTTTTGAAATTTTTGACCTGTTTTGAACTTAACAGTTTTGTAGCACACCAACGTTAAAGTTTTTGGTGCAAGTTTTTTTTAAAGCTTGCAATTCATTCAATCTGTATACTAGGATGCTGATACTTGGCATAGAGGCTCCTGTGGGGTATACTATTGATGAAGTGAAGTAATAATGAAAAAAATATTTTCAAATTTTTAAAACTTTTGACCTGTATTGAACTTAACTTTTTTGTAGCACATCATAAAAGTTGTTTAGTCATTCAATTTGCCTACCAGGAAGCCGATATTTGGCATATTCTTTGGGTTATTCTATTGATGTTGGAAGGCACAATTTTTTTTTTTTTTTTTAAATTTTGACAACTTTTATTTGATCTTAACATTTTAAAATATATCAGTATTAAAAACAATATTTTCTTTCTTCTGTTTGTTATCTTCCACACTATATCATTTACTGATGACATTATCATAAATATAAATATATGAATATATTGATTAAATATTATTTGGGCAGACTTAACTGTAATGGTTTATGAAAAAATATACAAGTCTTATAAATAATATATTTTTATGTGGTCAGAGAAGATTGATTAGATGTCTTTTAAAATCGACAAATGCATAAACAGGCGAGTATTTGGTGACATTGACAACATCTCTGGTTCCTTTTAAAGTTGGCGATATTGGGTTTACAATACAGCAATTGGCTACCGTTGTTTTACTAAAAAAATGTTATGTTATCAAGCTAAAATTAAAGGACCATTTTCAAAATGAACTTAAGTAATAGTAGAAAAGCTCATGTTCGTAGTATATAAAGTTCTGAGGAACTAGTGATGATATGTTCAATTTTGCTTGAGGTCAGCCATCTAGGATTTTAATGCACAAACTGGAGAGCCGCCAGGGGCAGTATTACCCCCTCGAAAAACCCATATGCACTATTAGTTATTGATACATCATTAGCCAAGAAGGCCTTATTTTTGAAATGTGTTGTAACACATTGTACATATGTATAACCTAGTTAATACAGTGGAAACTGTGAATACCGAAATTGTATATATTTGTTATTCTGAAAAATTTGAGCTTGAATTTGAATATAACAAACAAAGTTCAAACTTTCTTTAAGCATTTCTTTTCCAGAATTCATCTATAAAAGCTAAGTTCTATTTTCAGCAACGGTGACCTTGAACATTTGTTGGCTAAGCCAAACATCAGTTGGTCCTCTACGGCAACCCACATTCCAAGTAAAAAATTTGTGCAATCATTTGTTCTCAAATTTTCTTTCAGACTAGGTGAATTCTATTTACGACAAAGATTACCCTGAACATTGATGAGACAAATACTGAATATATAGAGCTCTGTATATCCCCTACAATAACTCACACACCAAATGTAACTTCGTTTAATCTTTTGTTTACAAGTTACCATCCGACCAAGCCACACATATTAGTAAACACAATTCTATGTTTAGTAATGGTGACATTGTCCTTTGACAAACCACGTCGAATACCAATCGGGTTCTGTAAAATAGTGAACAGAAAAACCAAGACGATATTCTAGGCCGTAAGTCCATGGACATTGGCAAACAATAAGAAAACGTTGGACGCACA
>JAUMGZ010009954.1:0-10227 GCA_032359645.1 Pododesmus macrochisma | reverse complement strand
CGTGTTTTGGTGATGGGTTTGTTACTTGTTTATGTTTTGTATTTATAAAAATGCTCTTCACGATTATGGAGGAATAAAAGATAATAATAATCAAGGTAATATGACAGTAAGTAAAATATCCTTAAAAGTATCCTAAAACAGAGAATGATACAGCAGAATGAAGTTTACGGAATTGAGTGCAGATCAAGATTTGATTTTAATCAGATTGAGATAAATCGCCATGCAGGTGAAACCGGACTTCAACATAAATAATCAAAATGTATATATATATACGTTCATCAGATATTTAAGTGTTTTGGGGGACCCAACACGGCTATTTTTGATTGGTGCTCATCAAACAATGTGATAAGTAATTTAGCAGACATTCTTAACATGACTCGAACACAACCATAATTGATAGTCGACTATAACACACCTGTGTGATGGAATACACAGAGAGCTGAAGCATGACTCTAACATGCATCAAGAAATCAGTAAAGGAGGAATCTACAGCCTTCCGAGATCTGTTTGTAACACATGCATCATTAATGGAAAATACTTAGAAAATATGTATAGCATATAGTGATATTGTTGGAAATATGACTTTTTGTGTACATGTACACTGTATATGTAATTATTAATTTTGGTTTTCAATTTATTAATCTCATTGGCTAGAATGCTCTCACGTGACAGTTTATAAAAAATGTTACAAACTGAGTGTTTCTAAAAATAGACACGCAGGCAATTTATAAACCGGGTTTGTCCAAAAATAGAACGCACCAAGTTTGTAGTGTTACAAATTATCAGAATGTTACAATCAACTACAACATTATAACCAAATACTTTATTAATTGTGATAAACTTTTAAATTTGTTGTCAAAATTACAATTTATGTATTGTAAATTTATTAAATTGTTGAAATTTTATTTTGTCTAATTTTTCACATTAGTGGTCGGTCAGAATAAAAAAAAATAATAAAGCAATAATAGCTTTTTGTTTCGGTCGATCCCTGGATTTATCGACCTCAACAAAAAGCTATAATTGTATAATATGTGCTGGGAGACAACCGAGGCCTGGATCAAAAGTGAGCATTGACGGACAATCATTAGTGATGTTTACGGGACTAAGCAGACGGATGAAGTCAGACTCCAACATTTATCATTGACGGACGATCATAACAATTTCATTTCTGTATGTATACGTTGAATCAGTAGAGGGAGTTTACTCCAGCGCATGCTAGCCACCATTGATGGAAACCATAAGAAGTATGTGTACTGTCGGGGAATTGGCTGACAGTCGATACCTGATGCAACGTAGCCATAATTTATTTATATGTATTCCCCGTATCCCCTTATTATGTCCAAATGTTTTTGCCGTTCAAGGCTTTACCTCTTACTCGATTTATTCCAAACTTCATAACTTTGCAAAAAACATAAAATACAAGCTCTATACCAAATTTCAGGACTATCCGTCGTCATTTCTTAATTTTTCCCTATTTAATTAAGACTAAAGAAAAAAAACTGTCAAAAATATCTAAAAATGGCTATATATATAACTATCAAGGATGTTTTAGTATAAGATATATTGGGACACTTTTACCACATATTCGTATATATTTCCAGCAAACAAAAATTCATAGGCAACTTTTTGACATAGAGTGCCCTTTTGCTGTTTTTTTCTGTCAAAGTGTTATAATGAAATAGTGCATGTGTCTAAAAATAGGCCCTTATAAAGATGAGTGGGTTAACGTCAGGGTTTCAACAGGTCTGTGTACCCAAATTGTGACACAGTTGCGTCTATACATGTTATTATAAAGACACAAGTAAAAATAGAAATCAATTGTAAATATTTCTTAAATATCATTTTTTATATATTATGGTGTTTGAAAATGTAGTATAAAACGCAGGTTGTCGAATAATGCCGAAAAAGGAATTTGTCAACATACTCACTTTTAACTGCCCATGTACGAAGAATAAAATACATGCAATTATAAATAGGCGTCATACATATATTGAACTATTGGACACATCTAATCCATTTATGTCAGCAACAATTATTTCTATACACTTTTCTTACAAGTGACCCAATCTGGGTACTGTCCCAATTTGGGTACAGTGACGTTAGGCAAAATCTAAATGGGATGACGGATTATGCTGAAATTTAGTACATAGCTTGTATTTTATGTTTGTAACAAAGTTACGAAGTTTGAATGCAATCGAGTAAGTGTAAAGCAATATATTAAACGGCAACAACATTTGGACACAACAAGCGGATACGGAGTATAGTAATATAGAAAAGACTCCGATACATCCACAATAAGCGGATGTTTCTAAGAAATATGTGCAATCAGTACACATCATTGATCTATTTATCCATAGCAGTCTTCATTAGAGATTGGCATGTGTAGGGGAAAAGTATACAGTCGATACCAAACTCCTGCATAGTCATCATTAGCCGGTGGTTAATCAGACTCCTAGGTAATCGTAGCCGGTGGGTGATCAGAAATAAACTATAAAGAGGAATCAGTAGACAGCCGATTCATTAGTGGTGTACGGGACTAAGCAGACGGATGAAGTCCGTAGTGTTTCAACATAGCTTCTACCATCCATGGGCAGTCAGAGGTAATCTATGAAGGGGATTCATAAGACAGCCAATGGTTGACTCCAACGTAGCAATCAGAATTAATCTATGTAGTGATTGGACAGCCGATGCTGGAGTATAGTGTAGCTATTCTTAGTGGTCGACTCTAGCGAAGCCATCATCTTTGGACAATCAGAATCTATATAAGGATTAGACATTATGTCCGACTCCAATCTGATTAAAACAAGATCTAACTTTCTCCCGTTATTGTTTGTCGCAGAGAAGATCTGTCGGATTACAGTGACCATTCCAAGCAGCCAATCAGCGAAGTGCCTACAGAATCGTCGTTATTTGTTCAGATTTTTGCACCAATGTATATAATGCTGTTATCATTATGACGTCATCTTTTGACGTGTACAATTGTTTGGGCTTCGAAAACAAACTTTAATTCATAAGACGTGATTTTATTATAACAACACAACGTGAAGTACATACACCTACAGTATGGCAGATCCTTTCGAACCCATAGGTCTTTAACGGTGGCGTCTCAGGTGCGCTCCGCAAGATTACTTCATAGCCACTATTAACACTATGGCTGCGCTTCAAAACTAGGAATCTTATCTATACAAATGGTTCCAACACCGCCCGTAGAGTGTACCGTAGAAGTAATATTTGTGAACAGTGTGGGTTTTTGTTCATTCAAAAAGAATTACGTAATACTTTGAGCATCTCTTCATCAGTAGCCATTTTGACGCTTGATCCTTACGATCGTAAAGAATGCGAATTTTGATTGGTCCGAAATCTCATAAATATTCATAATTGTTCCATTTTTTGGGTCACGGTAACGACCCCTTATCGGTGGCTATTCAAAAGTAATCAATGCTTGGGAACCAGGAAACCGCCGAGACCCGACAACATGCATAACCCAGCCATCATCGATAGACAATCTGAGGAATCTATGAAGGAAATTCAGCAGACATTATAGACCTGACTCAAACACAGTCTTCATTGAAAGAAAGTCAGCAGATATCTGTGAAGGAGAGCCGATAAACAACCAATATCCGACTCCTACGTGGCCACTATTGTTGAACAATCAGAGATAATCTATGCAGGGGAATCAGAAGAGAAACGAGACCTGACTTTTGTATACTTAGCCATCTTGATGGACAATCAATCAGTAGACAGTAGAGACCGGACTCCAATATGTGTGTGGGAGTCAAAAGACAGCCATGATCTGACCCTTAAACATTCATCATCGATGTCAATCAGAAGTAATCTATGGTGGGAATCAGTAGATAGTCTAACACAGACATCATTGAGGGGCAATCAGAAGTAATACAAGGGATTGACTGCATGAGCAGTATAACCAGGCTTCGATGGGCAATCATTAGTGTCATTGTAGAGGAATCAGAAGAAAGTTGCAACTGGACATTGAGGCAGTCATCATTGAATATTTACCATCGCATGGCAATGCCACTATATATCCAAACCGAACTCAGTTGGCATTCATATCGCCTATGAATGCCATCACTCATTGCTTATCGTTTAGTTTCTCATTGTTTATCGTTTAGTTTCTCGTATATTTACCGTTTAGTTTGTTATATTGGGATAGCAACTGGTAAATATAAGTATTGAACTGTTTTCAGTTGGCATTTTTAGGAGATATGAATGCCAACTAGAGGCAAATTCAACATGAAGCGCTTCATTAAATTTGCCTTTGTCCAGTTGGCATTCATATTTCCTATGAATGCCAACTGAAAGCAGTTCAGTGCTTAATTGGGTATCAGATGTAATGTTTATGTAAGGGGATCAATACACAGCTGCAACCTGACTTTGGCGTAGCCATCATCAATAAGCAATCAGAAGTTATCTGATTAACAGACAGTATTGCTACACGTTCATAAATAATTTGTGAAGGGGAATTAATAGAATGAAGTTTGTCTTTGGTACAGCCATGACTCACGGTACATTCATCAGTCAAAAATGGTCTTATGGTATTGGGTTACAATTGGAACAAACATTGAACCATAATGATGCAAGAATTCAACATGATTTATGAAAGAATACAAAATTGCAAATTGAAACAATGCCATGATGAATAAATATGAAATCTATAAGAGGGAAAAACCAACGCTGTGTATTTTGTCCATAAATGACGACAGCTTCGAGAAAGATCTGGGGTTCGGGGCGGTTGTCTCACACAGAGTGTTGGCTCCTTCCTCTTATAAATATCATATTTATCGGAGGCATGATTCAGATTACATTTTTGTATTGAAACCACTTAACAGGCAAGAGGATTCACGTGAATTTTAAGTCGATTTCTTGTGAAAATACCAAGTAGATTCAAATACGTTAAGGTACATTACACATGAGGCCATTTTGCTTTTGTATGGTAGAAGTAAAAAAAATACGGGAGGATTTCTTTGCTGGGTTGTTGTTTAAATTATCAAACAAGAATATTTTAGAATATATGATTTTTTCAAAACTCCAGACGGTAACACTCGTGTGTTGCCGGGGAGCTTCGTCTTTTTTCGCAAATTAGCGGAAATGGTGAAAACGTAAGCTGATGAAGTAATCTGGGAAATCTCACTTCGTCTCTGCATATGTTAGAACTGTCATTACATACTGTAACATTATAAGTTTATTTTATAGAAATAAATCACGTTTTGAATATTGTTTGATGTGTAGTATATTCTAACTTTAGTTTCTTTGTACTAGACATTATTTCTATAAATATTTAGTAGGATGAAACGAAAGCTGATGAATTCTGGGAAATCTCACTTCGTCTCTGTATGTGGGAGAACTATTATTGTTGTAGAAATATAACGACATTGTTTTAAACATTTGGATTTTATATTATCTTATTTTTCATTGTCCTAGAATATTGACATAATTTCTTAAATGTTATCACTGACGTTATGACGTCATTGATCTGGAAGGATGTATGCATACAACTTCCGCCATATCTCACCACGTTTGAAGAAATGATGGTCGATGTTTCGCTTGATTCAAAAACAAAATGACGACGTCGATCTATGTCTATGTACATAGTTATATGTGAATGAACTCCTTTTAAATTTAAAAAAGCATAATAAATTATTGTTTAAAAATAATATGGCTTCAAAATATATAAAGGATAAATACAGTCGTCGTACACATATTAAAATCAAACATTCTTTGTAGATAGTGTATTTTGAACAACAAGATTGTACTTCATATAGTACAATAAACAATGTAATATAGATATGTGGTCAAGTACTCTACCTATTTTAAAGTTGTTAAAAGGCTAAAGAAAATGACGATATCTTCATAACACAAAACTATTTTTGTAAATGTGTTTTGTGTTTTGAAGATATCGTCATTTTCTTTAGCCTTTTGATAGGGTTCAAGCAGGTTGAGCACTTGACTTAAGAATTCACCAGAGCCATAGTCCAAACAGGACGCCATCGCCGCGACTTATGAATAGTTGATTCTCTAAACGGAAATGCACGATATTCTTACGAAAAACACTGGTCGAATTAGACCTATGAAATAATTTGTTTGGTAAACGTCACACAATTGCATAAAATAACGTAAATAGATCAGCTAGTTTTGCACTCGGATTTGAACCCTTACCTTTACTTAACATATATTCCCGTAGCAGAAGTTATATTTACTGAAAGTTTTGTAGTATGAGATTTAGGGGAGTAGAACAAATATCTTCAATAAATAATAAATAATATAATCATTTTGGTTAGGGTAGGGGGATTAAGAGTGAGTATGGATGGGAGTGAGCTAGAAAAGTTGAATGTATATGTATATCCTCAATTCCTTTTTTGATATTGTTCACGTGTATTGAATTAGTATATTGTACATCGGTTGTAGGTACGGATGTAAGTCAGTTACCGACCTCGTTAGTCGGTCGGCAACTATTACATATAAACCCCCTGTGTTGACTTCCCGCAGGTAAATGCCACGTGCCAGTTCACTACATTTACCTGCAGACAGTTAACACAGGGGGTTAATCATAGTGGCCATAACATCTCACCTTTGAATAGTTTCTAAGTGAGATACACATTAACAACTAAATTGATAGTCTGTAAGCTGTGGGTGGAGGTGCTGCCTTGACAAATTATAAATCTTAACAAAATTAACCATGGTAATAGACCGTTGATTTAGCTCTACTGTAGTATATGTATGGGTGAAATTCGGGATACACATTAACCTTAAAACACAATACAACTAAAAAAAATAAAGTAATATTCTTCTAGTTAATAAGTTGTATTAAAT
The DNA here is from genome assembly GCA_032359645.1 of Pododesmus macrochisma. NCBI lineage: Eukaryota > Metazoa > Mollusca > Bivalvia > Pectinida > Anomiidae > Pododesmus > Pododesmus macrochisma. Next base: position 3,399 of record JAUMGZ010009954.1, on the reverse strand, counting down.
TGTTCTACATTTTGAAATTTTTTTACCTGTTTAAATGCATAAATACAAGCAAAAATATAGCTATTCATGATATACTCATAATACATGAACTCAGATTTCAAATGTACACACATATAACTTAACTTAATCAAGATGATGTTACAATTATTGTATGCTTATAAGCATCTGAAGTATCATGTCAATGTGTCTGCGGCGTGATATTTCAGTAAAACAGCACTGTAAAGTCGCAATAAGTGTACACTAGCGCAAGCAGACACCGGTTTGATATGACCTATGAATGAGTTAAAGGGACGTTTAACCACAATAAACAAACAAACATCATTTCTTACTTAGAAAACACACCAATGGTGCGGCATCTTGGTCTTGGACACAATCTGAAATGACAATAAAAATGTGACTGAATTTGAATAGAATGGTTTGTCTATATCATAGACTTTTGTTTTCGTAGAAGTAAGACTACTACATACATGTATGTTATTACATTAACACTGTAACATAAACATTGTATTTGTTATACTTAAGAATGTCTATTTAATATATTTTTATTTGTTTCACATTTTTTATATAAAAAATAACTTGTTTCTATTTTTGTGAAGAAAGCAAGTTTGTCCGAGAAAACAATAACAATGCCCCTTCCCAACTTGAAGCCAAATCGTTGGTACCTAAAAAAACCAAGAAGAAATAGGATCAACAGAACAAATGCTATTGACAAACAAACAATAGCTTCATCAAAAAGTCACCACAAGAACTAACCATCCAAATGCGATGAAAATAAAAAATAAGAAGAAAAAAGATTTGTTCTATTGTCCCCAGACAAAAGAAAGATACCAGTGACGGGGATCACTGGCTATTCCCTTTACAATATAAATACAAATATCAATCAAAACATATGCAAGAGGAGCATTATATAATGTAATGTATAAAAATTAAATTATAACATTTGTTCATTGCTATAGGTAAGTGTAAATTGATATTGGGTTTTTTTTGGAGTAAAAAAAAAGATCTTATACAAGGCAACACTTAAATCTAAAATTAATTCACCTACAGACTATTAATTTAGTTGTTACTGTGGGCCCGTTACTGTGTATTTCACTTAGAAACTATTAACAGGTGAGATGTTATGGCAACTATGATTAACCCCCGTGTTTACTGCCTGCATGTAAATGTAGTGTACTGGCACGTGACATTTACCTGCGGGCAGTCAACACAGGGGGTTAATATACACTGTTACAAAACATTTGATATACGAATGCGATGTGTTGTCCCAATATATAGCTCACGTTGATTACCAAGGAATATCCGTCCATACACAGGTAATGTCAAGTAAATGCGAATGCCACCAGGTAATGAAGACGAATTTAGCTAAAATTCAATCAAAAAAATTGTTTTAACATAAGACGATGTCAACAGTTGTTTTCATTTGAGTATGTAGTATGATACGGATAAACAGGCGTTTATGGGCACTTTGCTGTTACCTGCCAATGACCTTATGCACCGCCATGACACTTTCCCATTTAAAGGTTATCCGCTATGTAGTGCCAACTTGAAAGTCGTCAAAGATAGTTCACACCTTTTACCACTGACGAGAAACACTTCAGCTTCACTCACCAGTAATAACATCAAAATAATATACACAAAAAAGGTAAATAACCAACAAGTCTATTATGTTATGTGTATTTTTATTGGGGTCGAAACGACTAGGTAAATTGGGCCGGAATGACTTTGGCCGGATTTGTTTGGGACCGGCACGACCATAATACCATCCTCTTCGCTGGGTCTCCAGAGTTGGTGTGTTTTTGGATTTGTTCGCTTTATGACGATTCTCCAATTCGTTGTCAGCTCTTTGTCGTCCGTTAAACGATGCCCATAAGAAGTTTTGAATCCAGGAACACAACAGTACCTAGGCACTCTGTCTGAGCTGTTTACAACTATCACTTCCTGGTCTAGATTTTCAACCCATAAAACATGTGACGGGTATTTCCCATTTTAAACCTATGCTCAACATGTTATAAGAGATTCATCCTTAATCGTGAACTGAAGTCTTATATATAAATCAACTTTATGAGAGATTCACATATGCCATGGCGACTAAAGAGCTTGTTCTTATTCTCTGTGGACTGGTCTTGCCGGCAGCAGTTTTTGGAGTGGACTGTAGCCGCGAACACTGTCTAACAAAGTTGTATAATTCTAGGGTTCGGTCCATGGCAAAATACGGAAGGTAAGCATCTTGATCATGGGATATATTTAACCGACTCATAAAACGGGTAAATTGTTGACGACTACGCCTGAAGTCCCACGTAAGTTCTATATTCCGTCTCTCATAGTTTTTGACGAGATAATTTCAAGTATCAACCAATTAAAGAAAAAGTTAATTCAAAAGTCTCAAGTCGATGCAAAAATGTGTCTAGTTATATATTTAATTTAGTATCATTAGCTTTAATGATGAGACCAAGTGTAAATCGAGAGAGAAAAACCTCCGTTGTTGTAAATTTGCAAGTCGTACCTATATATAAATATAGCAAGACGTGCTTAGTGGCGATACGTTCATTGAATCCTACCCGAGTTATAGTCAATGTCGATTGAACCCCGCCTTATACATGGATTATTAAATCAAGTTAAATCTAACATTGTACAAGTTCTTTTCGTCGGACTGCCAATACTAACTTATAACAAAGCAAAATAACCATCTCAGTTCTTACTGCTTATGCAACATAAACTATATTGGGAGAGGTTTTTATAATGTGACGCCATATATGATATTTACTACTATGAATCTTATATTTTCATTCACAGTGCTATGCATTATTTCAAACTCTGTATATCCTCATGTTCAAATATCTAAAATTGATACATAAAACTAACATATAACTGACATTTCACACTCACGAAGTTTGTCTTTTGTATGTATATGCAAATTTGTTTATTGAAAAACTTCTCACTGTAATGTAGATTGACAAGGTAGTCGATATGGTTGAAAGTGCTTTGATTTCTTGAAATCTGTTTGAATTTTAGTCCATCTGGACCAAAGGTCCAAGGTGGACTTTTCTCATTCAAATCCCGTCCGTCGTCCATCGTAAACTTTTCACATTTTCGACTTCTTCTCCTAAACCACTAGAAACTATTATTATTATTATTATTATTATTATTATTATTATATTAGGGTTTAACGTCACGCCCAGAATATTTTTTACCGATATAGCGACAAAAGACCAAAGGACAAAAACCTAAAGAACGGACAGGAAGAGAAGCGGCGACAGGAACAGGAAATGAAAGTAATAGAGATAGTTCAGAAAGAAGGATGAGCCCATACAATGGCCTTTCAGCCTACTCTTATCGAACTTTACATGGGGATCTTTATCGTGCCAGGGGGTTACAAATCCCTGTACACGGGACCGCCAG
>JAUMGZ010009943.1:0-10228 GCA_032359645.1 Pododesmus macrochisma | reverse complement strand
TTTCTAGTGCCGAGTGCTTTTCATCTGGTTACTAGGCACAGTGCCTAGTGGTTTTGGAAATATTTTTCTAGCCCTGAAAAGACACATTCCCAATTGAAAATATTTAAATTTTATGCACAAATCCCCAAATTTGCAGCTTGTACAAAAAATAAAGTAGGTTTTCTTCCAAAAATGGGATAAAGACCCAATCCTACATGGACGATCATTCCTTGCGACATATCGTGTCATGAATAAGTAGGTTACTACTGGTACTTCATGCCGATAAACAAATCTCAACGCATTACGCAATAATAAAGTAATAACATACATAGTCAAAACCCAGAACTAATATAAATATTTTTTGGGCGATAAATATACATTTATATAATCCATTGCGTTTAATGAAATTGCATGTACTTTGTCACATATTAGGGATTGGAAAGTTGATTGTTACACTTTGTCAAAAAAAAAATTGGGGATTGCAAAATAAAAGTTCTAGGATTGGTGGTTTTATGACTTGGAACAGCTGTTTGTTAATAATAAATATTATTTTCAATTTTTTTCAGATATGATTAAATATTTACTAACGAATGGACCTGATGAAACAGATCCTTTTGATGGACAACTATCAATGCCTGATGCTTTTGCTGACAACAGTCATTTAGGTATAGAAAGTTCACTGTTTCCTGAAGTGAAACAAGAACCACAAACCATTGATGCAGTTCCTGAAAACAATTTAGTAGCTAAACAAGAATTTTCACTGAATGATCAAATTTCATTAGTATCTCAAAGTGTAACGGCCAATTCTTTTAACACTAGTGGTTTGGGCTCAACTCAAACAGTGAATGCAACCCCAAATCCAAATGTTAACCTTGATTTGGTCGTCCAGGAGTTGCTGAATAATTCAGCAGTACAGAAGTCTCCCGTTGTTAACATTTCTCACCCAAGCAGTTCACAGTTGCAGCAAGCTGCATTGGAGCTTCAAAGACAAGCACAATTGGTTGCAGCCAAGAGACTTCAGATTCAACAACAGCAGCAAAAGCAACAACAAGCACAGCTTCTTCAGCAGCAGCTTAAACTTATTCTTCAACAAGCGGGACAAGCGGCACAACAACCAAAGTCTCCACCACCAGCTGCAATTTTGCCTCAACCTCAAGTGTCGCAGCCCCAGGTGACAAAGTTGCAACAACCCGTAGTTTCATCTGGACAGGTCAATGTTGGTCAGCTTAATCAAGTGAATCTTCAACAACTACAGCAGGTAACAACATTCAGGAATCAGAAGTAATTTAAGGAAATATAAATTAATACTAATGAATGTATGATTTTCAATACCAGTCTGCACAATTGGCCAGAAATATCATTTGTAGGCAGTTTGTTGTATAATGATAATAGATTGTATGAAAAATAATATTGGCCCAACAAGAATTTTACTGGCCGGGGCCACGGGCAAGTGGTTAATTTCGCAGACTGCAATACTTTACCAGGCCCATATTTATTCTTGGTAACATAGTAATTTTCTATCCACATTTTTCTTTCTAACTTGGCAATTTTTAACTTTAATGAGTACTTATTCAAGTTATTGGAGATTTAAATCAGCAAACCATTAATATATTTAAATATAACATTTATTTTTTCCAGCTGTTAATGCAGTCACAAGTGAAGACCAGTGTCGCAACAGCAGTGCCAACATCCAATGTTTCCAGTCCAGTTCAGACTCTGCATTGTCCCACTGTTGTTACAATTGCCCAACCCTCACCAAGTGTGGCTGCAACTACTATAGGCAGTATGACTCCATTGCAAACAGTGGTGACTAATACAGGAACAATTTTAACTACTACCAGCATTCCAGTTCAAGTAATGGACACCTCTGATAAAGTCCCAATTAATAGAATATCCTCAAATGCACCTCCTCCTAAAAAGGGTGAAAAACGGACTTCTCACAATGCTATAGAAAAACGATACAGACTGAGTATTAATGACAAAATACTGGAACTTAAAGACCTCGTAGCTGGAGAAGATGCCAAGGTAACTTTACTTCCATTATCTATTTGAATAAAATTTCCTTAAAATTAAAAATGTACAGCTAAGACGAGATTTGACTAATGACCAGTGCTGTGATCTTAATACTGTAAATAATGCAATTTAAAAACATAAAAGTTGAAAGTAAGTTCAAATTATAAAATGTAAAAGAAAATGTAGAAATATCTTCATGATTTTGTTTACTTAACTTGAGATTTATTGATAGATATTTATTTGTTTGATCAAAACTTGTATTTTCAGTTGAATAAATCAGCTATTTTGAAGAAAGCAATTGATTACATCAGGTTCCTTCAGAATGCTAATCACAGATTAAAACGGGAAAATATGGCTTTGAAAATGGCAGCACCAAATAAAAGTAAGTTTTGAAACACTATCCAAAAGTTGAAAAAAATTTAACATGGTAAAACTTTACATTTAACATTTTGTTTAAATTGGGTATTTTCAAACTTTGATTTGGCAATTTTGTATTTTACCTTACAGATGTGGAGGAATTATTGCAGAGTGTTGATGCTGTCAATATGATTATGACCCCACCAAATTCTGAGCAAGGGTCACCAACACACAGTGCTCAATATCCAAGTGATACAGAACCATTGTCTCCTGCAAGCATGTACGATTCAGGTATGGCTTTTGATTTAATAGGGATTTTGTTTGCCTTGCCACTAAAGTAAGAGCGGGGCATATAAAGCTACCCTTGTCAGTTCATTTGTCCAAAAGTTTCTAGATTCACTCTGGTATTGTCAAGTACTGGATGTAGTAAAAAAGGAAATCTTGGTGTGTAAAAAAAATTGGGACTTCATGATCAATAACAATTTCAATTAATGTTGGAAAGAAATTTGTTGGAGGAAAGCATATATGTTGACAACAAACCTTAAACAATATGTGGTAATATTAAATGATAAAAACATTGCACCCTAGCTATTTATTTCATTTATAATTGTTAACATGATTGTATGTCTAAAATTGGTAATGTCAATAATCACATTTTACCAACAGAATCCTCTGACACACCCCTAACTGGTGGATTTGGTACCAACACCATTAATACTATGAGGGACCAGACTCGAATGGCAATGTGCATCTTCATGTTTGCTGTGCTGGCTTTTAATCCATTTGGATCTCTGCTTGGCATATCTTCAATCCAGGACAATTTTGGTGGATCATTTGGACCATCTAGAACACTGAAAGGGACACTTAGTGGTAGGTTCTGTCAGTATTTAGGGTTGTTTTATCAGCAACAACAAAAAAGTACTGGGATTGTATAAACAGAGGCTGTGGTTAATTTCAGTGATTACGTTGTATATTAACAGCAATATTTTTAATAGTTTGATAGTTAAATACAACTATTCATGAACTTTGGCCTATTAAACAAATGGCTATACATTTCTTTTATTTTAAAGTAAAATGAAATGAAGAAATCTATTGAAAACTACAATATACACATTATTGAGAAAATGTGTAAAATGTATGCTAAGAATACATTTGCTGAAGACTTGAAAAGTTTCATTTGTTGTTGAAGCTATTTCATTTGTATTAGTGTACAGTTTGTTTAGATAGTCCTGCCTTGAATATTGCCTTTATATTTACTTGCATCACAATTTGATGTTTGCAGATACTACTTCCAGTTGGTTGGATTGGATGTTTCCAACTCTGGTGATGTGGATCCTAAATGGGACAGTTGTTATTGGTGTGCTTGCTAAGCTGTTTGTGTATGGTGAACCTGTTTTGAAGAAGAGTAGCGATGCATACACATCATACTGGAGACATATGAATCAAGCAGACACTAATTTGGCAAGAGTAGGTACTTTTAAGAATTTTAGGAACTGTTAGCATTCAACATTTTAGTTCAATATTAATTGAAATTTGTCAATGACTTATGTTCTTTTGAGATTTACATACAAGCATAAACATTGTAGTTTTAGGAGTACAAGACCAAAATTATAAGGCCCTTGGGTAGTTATTTTCAAACTAATTTATTCATTAAAAAAAACCACTCATCTTGCCATTTCAGAAAGAATATTCTGTAGCAGTAAATCAGTACAGATTGGCACTTGCTTGTCTGGGACGTCCACTGTCAGCAACTAGACTAGAGCTGATGGCAGGACTATTTTGGAACAGCTTACGGTTTGTTTTGCACAAGTTGTACATTGGACGATGGCTGTTTACTAAAGCATCTACACTTAGCAGAAACACAAAAGATGATTTCCAGTCCTCGGCAAGGGATGCTGCCATAGTGTACCACAAGCTTAATCAGCTGCATCTAACTGGTACATACATATTAATGACCATTTTGAGTTTGCAATAAATGATACAGTTATAATGATTTTGGATAGGTACAGTCAAAGCACTCCATTGATCTGGTCTTTACCCCTATATTTGTCATTGATGTACAAAAATTGTTTGCTGTAACTTGGTAGGGAGCATGAATAATTTCTCCTATTAAATAAATCAAGTTTGTTTCTTGGAGGTTAATTCAGAATTTATTTAAACATGAAAGTAGTGTTTATTGCAGTTTTTTTTAAAGTGACCTTGGAGGCCCATGTGGGTGGGCCTCTAGCTCATGATATATTTAATGTGACTGGCCTGAATTATTTTTGGGAATTGGGCTAAATTTCAGTTCTTGAGGACCTTGCAGCTTGGCTTAGTTGAAAAACAACACTATGAAAATTATATAGTGGAAACTTCCTTATTCCATATTTACTGAATCATCTAATATTGTGTTATCATGCATTTGATATATTTGCTTAATATTTATAGGTCACACTACAGGAAGCAGACTTTGGGGCCTGAATCTCACTTTATGTTCTGTGAATTTGACAAATGTATCTGGCAACAGCATGACATTGTCCCAAAAAGCAGAAATATTTGCAACATCTGCTGTCCGGATGAAAGTTGGTGAATCTTGGAATTCATTGTTTTTAAGTGTAAGTGAATAAACATAAAATCCATTCATTTAATCTTTATTGTCAAGATTTTTTAAATTATGTTTTGTTTTATGAATCGTGAATAAGTAGTTACTCTTGAAGAAATGTTATACATTAATTGATATTGCATAAACCCTAATGAACAAATATTTTGTTGTACTAGGAATAATTTATATTATATATATGTCAGATTATTTTCGTTTTAAAAAACAAAAATTTTTATAAAAAAAAAATAAAAAATAATGACAAACAAATGTTCATACTAATGTTTCATTGGATCCATTTTTGTTGCATGCTAATTGGTTGATGGGCATACCATACTAATTGTGCTGATGTTTTTCTCTTTTCAGAGATACTTTCTGAGACGAGCACGCAAATTATGCCAATGCAGTGGTGATCAAATCCCAGCCAGAATGCAATGGCTGTGTCATCCAGAAGGTCATAAATTTTTTGTCCACAGTGATTGGAATATACATGGTAAAGAGGGCCTGTTTTCCATCTGTGGAAATGAAGGTATGCATGATTTGCCATCATAAGTCTGAGGTTGATATTAGCTTTTCACATTTAACAGGGTTTTTTTTCTGCCAAACTACTTTGCCAGTTTTTACCAAAATTTGAAAAAAGGGGATTTAGATTTGTTCAAATGATGCAGCTCAGCTACTAAGGTTCAAATGGGGATAATTTCAAAAATCGTTGATAAATTGGAAGGCCTATGCATATGTAATGACCTTGGGGCATGGAGAGTGGTTCAAAGAAGTTCAAAACGCGAATGGGGTAAAAACTGGCTGCTTGTTTAAGGGTCAACATTCAACTTTTCATGTTGGTACATGTGGTATGAAGCATCCTATGGAGATGGGAATTTAGATTTGTATAAATGATATGGCTTGGTCTCGAGGGACACCACTGTAGGGATAAAGGGGGTTCAAATGAAGTCTTAAAATTATTGTTCAAATTCAACTAATACTTCTAATTGATTTATTTCATTTTTATTTTGCAGCAGATCCATTGGAGCATGTCACCCAATCTTTTAGAGAACACCTGGTTGAAAAGGCTCTATTTTCACTTGTCACACCTGAAAAGCATGATGGTATTAGTCAATCGACCGAGGTACATTTGTATACTCAACTGTTATCCGACTGTGCTATACTGCAAACAAAGAGTACTGGCTTGACTGGATCTGGTGTTGCAGGTAAAATCATTTACTAGACATGCATGGTGTTGTCAGATCTTGGAAGTTAAGTGTAAGCCTGATAAAAAGAAAATAGCATGGGGGCAATTTGAATACAGAAACACTTTTCAGACAAGCCTTTTTCAATTTAATCTATATATATATATATACAGTTCATAGTATATACATGAATATATGTGATAATAATCCAACAGTGACATTTATATGGTGTATTTATGTTTGATGTTGTTTATTCCAGGTGTCGATGAATCTGCAAGGTGGTGGTCATCCATTATAAGTGTAGCAGTATCCTGGCTATATGGTGATGGTGACAACACTGACAAGTACTATTCAGAGTGTGATGCTTTCCCTAACAAGCTTCAGCAATCAGAGTAAGTCTTACCATTTGGAGAGGAATATTGATTTTAAATACTGATAACGAACTATAACTGAACATCCAATCAATCACATTGCACATTTACATATTAATGATGGGGAAACTCTGATGTCACTTGAGGAATCTACTTAAAACTTTTATAAATTGTACTGTAACTTCAAGAAGAGAATGTTTGTGACCAATCAAGTCCATTATTTTAATCTTTGATATATGAATGAATAAAGTACAAAAATGTAAGCCATATATTGGAATGGGGAAAGTTGCAAAAATAATATTTTACTTTTTGAAGTATGTCTTTGAATTTTACTCATTTTGTTTATCATTTATTAATAGCGATCCACTTCCTAAAGCTGTCCTTGTTGCCTTTCGAGCAAGAAGAAATTTTCAAACAAACTTGCACAGTGATAACCATTGCATAAGACAGTGTGACAGAGCTGGCAGACTTCTGCGGGACAGTTTGAGAATTGCATATCTGAAGGAAAACTCGAACATAGTAGAGGTAACTATAGTACAATACATTAACAAAAACTTATTCTCTTGCAGATCACACTATTAAGAATATTTAAAGACTGTCTGTGGCTATTGTGCATTGTAGTTGCATTGCATTGATTTACAAATTTGCAGTGCCTCTGCAGTGCAATAATAGACATAGAGAATTTCTACTGGAATCCTGTAAACCATCGACTCGTTGGACTCGATCAAGAGAAAGGAATGTTTGTAATTTGCATTTTTTGTTACGTATGCCTTTAAGCAATTTTACTAGCTTTTATCAATTATCGCTGTATTTTGATAAACTTATTTTGATTATTGATGCAAAGATGCAATATACAGCATAGAATACAGTTGTCTAGTCCGTCTACCTCGGCAGCCTGAATGCATCTGCTGATAAGGAATAGGTTGTCCAAAACAACTGTCAAGAGAAATGTTATGCTTTTAAAAAAATTTCTTGAGCATCTGTTGATAGCTGTTGATTAGTAGTTAGGGCTTGAATCTTGGACAACATCCTGTAATAAAGAGAATGGTAGTTTGTCTCTTGTAGACGTTATATTTATCAGTGATTGGTTGGACAACATCCTCTAGTAAAGAGAATGGTAGTTAGTCTCGGTAGTTAGTCTCTTGTAGACGTTACATTTATCACTGATCGGATTCAGTTTGGATGTTGAAATTTGAAATTTCATATTCATGATTTGATGAACCTTAGATGGTAGAACATTACATATAATTTTAAATCCCATAATCTCAATTTATCTGACAAATAAACATACAGGATCTAAATACTGCTACAAATGCATGTAAAATAATATTGATGATTAATGATTGTAAATACTCACAGAGCACATGTTTTAACTTTATAGCTTTTGCAATTACTTGTGGCGGATTGGCTACTTTGCACAAGGAAGGATATTTGGGAGCAAAACCAAATGGACAATGAAGCATCATCAGCCTCTCAAACTGAACTAATAGCTTTTCAGCAAGACCTTGCAAGTTTGAGGAAGGTCGCCAAAAACTATCATTCATTACTCTCAAAGGTAAGTTTTAAAGTATTGACATAATAACGCTTTCACAATAAGTGTTTGCTTTAGGCACAGCATCTGAACTTAGTGACAACATTCAGGAAAAATAATTAATGGCATCAAAATGATTTTAAAATATTCAAAATAGCTTCCATCTGTTTTAAACCACAAGCATTTATCTATTATTAAGAATGATTGTTTACCTTCTCAAATATTTAACAAAAAATAACAATTCTGTTTTACAGGTATTTTTACATGAAGCATCAGCTAGAATGATGGCTGGAGCCAGTCCAGCTAGAACACAACAGTTATTAGATAGAAGTATCCGTCGGCGTAGGAAATCTGATAGAGGTAAAAATACATTTCTCAAAAAAATATGGCCCCCACTCCCAAATGTTAACTTTTCTACCCATTGTGAAACAAGTGTATTTAGAGATGTAAATTTATAAAAAACAAATAAAAAATTTGAAACTGGCATTAAAAATTACATTTAATGATTTTGATGAAGTATTTCCCATTTGAGTTTTGAAAGTAAAACAATGGAGTAAAGTCTTGAGTACATCAAGTGTCAAGTTGATAACTTTTCAAGTATTGAATGAAAAAGTGAAATAATATATTTATTTATAATGTATATAATTATTGTATATTGTCTTTTACAGAGGACTCTTCAGATGGTGAGATACTTGATAGAGAACAAGCAACTGCTCTTTACATGGCGGGTCGACATTTACCATCTCCCATCATTGCAACACAAAACGACAGAGTTTCACTCATATCAGAAGCCAGCAAAATTTATGAGGCTATAGGGGATAAAAAATCAGTTCAAAGCTGTCGAAAAGTGCTGATGAAATTTGAAGACTTGAATACATTAACAGTACCCGTTCCTGTTCATTGTTCATGATGAATTAAAACTTTGTTGTGATTTGATGTTGTAGATGAGATATATATTTATTGTTATGAATGAAAAGTGTGAAAGCTGATAATTGAACTTGAATAAGTCGTCCATAAATTGTTATGTTTCTGATTGTCATAAATGTTTTTTATAAATAGTAAAATGGAAAATATTGAAACTTATTCAATGGTTTTGTCTTGCCTTTATTGCAACATGAACCAATGGAAATTCTTATTTAAATTCTGTTGGCCATTTATTTCTATTATGTGGCTTGAACTAGAGGTGGTTCATGTTTTAATCAATTCATCCATTTTCAACACAAATTTATGCAGCTTGTAAAGGGGCCATAAGTAGACTGTAAAACCTACAAGAGCATCTCCTGAAACTTGCAGAAGGATTTTGACCAGCCTTTCACAAAATGATGCTTAGATGATGAAGATCAGAATTTATATTGAAGAAGGGGCGGGGCCATAAAGGGTCACAAGTGTAAAACCTACAAGGGCATCTCCTCTGAAACTTGCAGAAGGATTTTGACCAGCTTTTCACAGAATGATGCTTAGATGATGAGGACCTTCAATTTATACTCGAGAAGGGGCTGACCCCAAGAGGGTCTGATCGGTGGGATCATTAGTGGTCACAGGGTGCAAAACCTTCAAAAGACATCTCTGAAACTTAAAGTTTTGACTAACCTTTTACAAAATGATGCTTAGATCAATGATAAGGATCAGAATTCATACTCTAAGACAGGACTGACCCCCAGGGGAGCTTTAGGGTGGTGGCATAAGGGGCCAAGAATTCAAAAGACATCTGTGAAACTTACTAGTGGATTTTGACCAAACTTTCACAAAATGATGCCTAGATGAGCCACTATTGAGGGCCAAAAAGGGAAAATTTTGTCATAATTTCAAAAATCTTTAAATAAACTAGAAGGCCTAGGGCTAAATGCTTGCATATGAAGTAACCTTTGGATATGAAAAACAATGTTTTCAAGGTGCAATCTTAGGGTCAAAAATAGAATATGCATTTTAGTGTCAAATTGTCGACACTTTTAAGGAACTATAACTTTAAATCTTTGATTTCCAAAACTATTTCAGAGAGTTCATCCAAGCTATAGGCTTCTCCAAAACTACTTATTCAATTTTATTTAAATTTAAGTAGGAAGCAGCCTATTGTGAAGGAGATTCATACATGTATTTGTTCAAATAGTGTGGTTCAGCTTCCAGGGGCACTGTCAGAGAGCCAAAATGGAAATATTTGACTCTTATAAACTTGAAGACCCAGAGCTTAAAACTTGCATACCTATTATCATTTAGG
>JAUMGZ010009932.1:0-10228 GCA_032359645.1 Pododesmus macrochisma | reverse complement strand
CAATAGCCTAGTCCTCATTGAGGAGGATATAAGAATAACCTTAATACATTTCAATAGCCTAGTTCTCATTGAGGAGGATATAAGAATAACCTCAATACATTTCAATAGCCTAGTTCTCATTGAGGAGGATATAAGAATAACCTCAATACATTTCAATAGCCTAGTCCTTATTGAGGAGGATATAAGAATAACCTCAATACATTTCAATAGCCTTGTCCTCATTGAGGAGGATATAAGAATAACCTTAATACATTTCAATAGCCTAGTCCTCATTGAGGAGGATATAAGAATAACCTTAATACATTTCAATAGCCTAGTTCTCATTGAGGAGGCTGTAAGAATAACCTTAATACATATCAATAGCCTAGTCCTCATTGAGGAGGATATAAGAATAACCTTAATACATATCAATAGCCTAGTCCTTATTGAGGAGGATATAAGAATAACCTCAATACATTTCAATAGCCTAGTTCTCATTGAGGAGGATATAAGAATAACCTTAATACATTTCAATAGCCTAGTCCTTATTGAGGAGGATATAAGAATAACCTTAATACATTTCAATAGCCTAGTCCTTACTGAGGACGATGTAAGAAAAGGCTGCTCTGCATACTCTGTGCTTATAAAAAAAATTAAGTTTTAAAATATTGGTGGTATTAGGAAAGTAATGACGTGAACTTAAATTGAAAAATGAAATTTTGATATACAAAATATTTTCATGCATTAATAACAGTAAACTTATATAGTACTAATACCCATACACAATGAATCACAAGGTTTACATAGCCCTATGTTACAGTAAACTTTTAACAATACTCATTTATTGCAAGTAGAATATTTGTATATTCAGTGCATCATGACAAGTAACTTCATACTTGGAACTCCAAGACTTTGGTATACCACAGCTACGTGATTTACTAGTTACATTAATGTAATAGCTTAACAAGGATATCAGGAGATTGTGAAGATGTGGTCAAGATAAAACTGACTTCACAAATGGTGGAGAATCTATCAACATACAAGTAACAGTGTTATTTTACCCACATAAGAGTGTTGAACTGATATTTTTGTGTGTGATTCTTGATAATTAACAGTGTTCTTTAACATATCTTTACAAACACTGGTATGTTTCTAACATCTCTTCCTATTTAAGTCTCTGGACAAGCGTCGTAACCATAACTGATAGCAGTGTTTGTATAATGACACACTGCTATCTTTCTAACATGTGATCTATGTTTAAGTTTCTGGACAAGTGTTGTGAACGTAACTGATGTTTTAGCTGACATATCATTACAAACACTGATATCTTTCTAACATGTGATCTATGTTTAAGTTTCTGGACAAGTGTTGTGACCATTACTGATATTTTAGCTGACATATCTTTACAAACACTGGTTTGTTTCTAACAGGTGATCCATGTTTTAGTTTCTGGACCAGTATTGTGACTGTAACTGATATCTCAGCTAGCATATCATTACAAACACTGGTTTGTTTTTAACACGTGATCCATGTTTAAGTTTCTGGACCAGTATTGTGACCGCAACTGATATCTCAGCTAGCATATCATTACAAACACTGGTATGATTCTAACACGTGATCCATGTTTTAGTTTCTGGACCAGTATTGTTACCGTAACTGATATCTCAGCTAGCATATCATTACAAACACTGGTTTGTTTCTAACATGTTCTAACACGTGATCCATGTTTAAGTTTCTGGACCAGTATTGTGACCGTAACTGATATCTCAGCTAACATATCATTACAAACACTGGTATGATTCTAACACGTGATCCATGTTTAAGTTTCTGGACCAGTAATGTGACCGTAACTTATATCTCAGCTAGCATATCATTACAAACACTGGTTTGTTTCTAACAGGTGATCCATGTTTTAGTTTCTGGACCAGAATTGTGACCGTAACTTATATCTCAGCTAGCATATCATTACAAACACTGGTATGATTCTAACACGTGATCCATGTTTTAGTTTCTGTGACTAAGTCACACCACTGATTCTTATCCAGCACTGTGTTGGAGGATCACATCACCTATTGACCCATCGCTTCATAGACTCCTCCCAGTCAGTATTACTACCATCCTCATCATCAGTACGTATGTACGAGTCAGCATCACTGTGAAGGTAACTCTCCTCATCAGTAGTGTATGAGCTAGAGGTCATTCTACCAGGTAATTCCTGTAATGTTTACATTTTTAATGAGTTCTCTGAAAGTATTTACAACTTGTTTTGAGTATCATGTACTACTACCAAAACATCATAGAAGGGGGGATAATGGATTGTCAATTTGTTTTATTTTATTCTGGTGCTTGGTCGTTTGATGTGACTATGGTTTGTTTGTTAGTGTCTGTCGTTCTGTTGGTTCCACTTATCCTGGGTTTTTTTTCAAACCAAAGTAAACCAAAGTAAACAAGATTTATTCTTTTAATCCTTAATTAGACATTCAATTCTGATAATGTTAACAAAGAAATGCACAATAATTTTAATACTCCTAAATTGAATGGTCCCTCAAAGGAATTTTTTCTCCATCAAATGTAAATATATATAGAAATGCCTTCCGTTTTTCTTTATAAACTGTCATTTTTCTTTATGAGAAGTTTTTCATATTCAATTTCACTTTTAAGATATTTGATCATTTAATCTATAAAAAGCCTCTCTGTCCAACCTTTGGATGATTGTCGTAGAGTTCTGCATCTTCATCATCTGTACGTACACAACTCTCATCGTCAGTTCTGATGTAGGACTCGCCATCATCAGTCCCTAAGGCACTTCCATCTTCTGTTCTAAAACTATCATTTGGAATGTAACTGCAAAAACAAATTTATATCTTTTAATTCTAGAAATCAAATAACATTTCATATTAAAAATTCATTGACTTAGGAAATAGTAAGGTCATAATTACAAGATAGCCAAGTCATAATAATTACAAACTGCTTAGTGTTAATGAAAAACCAGATTCTACATGTATGTTGTATTTATTAGTTTCTCAGTTGTCATTTACAATTTCAATGCAAGAAATTTTCATGCAAAAACCAAAATAGAACTACGAAAATTGAGAGTAGTGAAATATTAAGATTATGAAAGGCTCTTAACGACAAAAAGTAACCATGAAAAACTATTGGAACCAAACAAAATTTGAAGATATTGTGATGCCACAAAAAAGCACAAGAAATATATGAAGATTAGTACACACATAATGTATGCATGAAAATTGTCCAGACTTCAAGGTATGAGTTGCAAAGAGGAGATTTATTTAAATGTTATTTGAAGTATCGGGACTGACGTTAGAGTAACACATTATAGTTATATATCAATATGGTGGCAAGATATTGAGGTAATCTCAGGCATCAGGGACAGGAGTTACTGCACAGAAACAACACAGTGGAAGAAGCAATCAATACAAGCATGGACAGCTGTATTAAATATCTTTCTGCTTTTGTAAGTGAGGGGATACAAAAGTTGAGTTATTTTTGCCAATGTTATGTACTTGTCATTTTCTGTATCACTCTGGTTGTGACTGTTATAGCCACTCTTCTGTTCGTTGACTCCTCGCCGTGCTCTGAGCTGAGAAATGAAGTCCTGCTCTTGGTTTAACCTGCGGAGTACTTCTTCCTGCCAACCATCTAAGTCTTCTTGTGTCTTGTGTACATAGTTTTCTGCCATTTCAAGATTGGCTGAAAATATTTAAATTTATTTTGAAATAAAAAAATGTCTTCAAATAAATGATTCAATGAAATTGTAATTATGAATATGTCAAACTTTTCAATTACATATCTTAAACCATAATTTGTGAATAAATCTGTAGACTTTTAATAATCTGAAGGAAGTTACTTCACAGTGTCGGAACCCAATCCTTGTTTATTATTTAGTAAATAAGAGTAGGTTAATGATACATTAACTATGAACTAACTCACAAAAGTTGTATGATACCGAAGTTAAAAAGTTTTTTGTGTAAAATCATGTTCATTTAAAAGCATGGATTGTCAAGTCAATGTTTACATGGTCTTATACATACTGACCTAAATTGTCAAAATTGAAATTTAAACCCCAGACACGTCTCCATCAATGACCACAAAAGCACAATTGCATACAGCATTAAATATTGATGCTCAATATGATGGTTGTATCAATCATTTTCACAAGAAATCTTTAAATGCGTATATACCTCTATAAGCCTATTTTAAACTTTGACCTATGGATATGGCCTTACATAAACCAAAGGGTACATATATGACAAATCTTTAAAATAAGAGCTATATTATAATTAATACCTTCAGCTTCATTTATATTATCTTCATCTTCATCACTGACACTCGTATCTGTAACAAACAATAAATACACATCTAAACAAATGCAATTATACCTTATAATATCAAATGTTCTAATACAAATATGAATTATGTTGACAGCTGACAATTCTAAATGAGTAATGAACAACCTTCATAAAATGTCAATAAATAATTTTTTTATCATTTTTAGTTCATGAAGCAAATTTAGTTACAGAGTACCAAGACTTGAAAAAAGAAATGTTGCTCCAGTAAAAACACAATATCATTCCATGCAAAATACTTAAAATAGATTAGCGAGAATGAAAACACCAAACTTGTGCATGCTGTGTTATTCTGACAAACAAGCCACATGATCTCACACAGTTCACCACACACTGAAGGTTATAATATACATTTATGGCCCTGTAAGCGGGGTGATTCAAAGTTTTATTTATCCTTAGCTGCCATATTCCCCTCTGGCAGCTTACAGGGTCATAAATTGTTTATTAAACCGAAAAAAACAAACTAGGCCTCTAACAGTATGCACAATGCACTGATTCTTTAATGAGTTCGATGTTTTATTTCCCTGTCATGTGGTACGCTGTAGCCAATCAGCGCTACTGTTACATCAATGAGGTATAATAATATACATTTATGGCGCTATAAGCAGGGGTATTTAAAGATTTATTTACCGGAAGCGGTCATTTATCCCGAGTGCGGAGCTAAGTGATCAAAATAGCTCGTCCGAGAAAAGCTCTAGAGAGCTAAGTGATCCGAATAGCTCATCTGAGAAAAGTTCTAGTGAACAAAGTTTTCCAAGTAGCTCACCTGAGAAACCCTCTATAGTGAGCCAAGTGATCCAAAAAGATTATCTGAGAAAAGCTCTAGTGAGCTAAACGATTCAAATAGCTCAACTGAACAAGAGACCAATCAGGCCTTAACGTCCATATGGATTTGCATTTTTATACTTTTGACCCTAGGGTCAAGCCTTGAACAACTTGGTTCTCCATGCTCTCAAGTTACTACAAACCAAAGCATTAAGCACTAGGCCTTCTAGTTTTTTAGAAGATTTTTGAAATTTTGTCAATTTTTCCCCATCTCGGCCCCCAAGTGGCGCCCCCTGGATCCCGAGCCCCTTCATTAGAACAAATCTGAATTCCCTACCCACAGAGATGACTTCTATAAAGTTTGGATAAAATCGGTCCAATAGTTTTGGACGAGAATACAAAAATGTGAATAGTTAACTATTCGTATAGTGTTGAACTTTGACCCCAAAACTTGTAGCCTATTTTTGACCCCAGGGTCAAGCCTTGAACAAAATTAGTTCTCCATGCCTTAAAGTTACTACATACTAAAACATTAAGCTCTAGGCCTTTTAGTTTATTAGAAGAAATTTTTTGAAATTTTGTCAAATTTTCCCCCTTTCTTCCCCTAAAGTGTGCCCCCCTTGGGCCCAAGCCCCTTCATTAGAACAAATCTGAATTCCCTACCCACAGAGATGACTTCTATAAAGTTTGGATAAAATTGGTCCAATAGCTTTGGACGAGAAGTCAAAATTGTGAATAGTTAACTATTTGCTATAGTGTTGAACTTTGACCCCAAAATGCCTAACCTATTTTTTACCCCAGGGTCAAGCCTTGAACAAAGTTGGTTCTCCATGCCCTAAAGTACTCCATACTGAAACATTAAGCTCTAGGCCTTCTAGTTTATCAGAAGAAGATTTTTGAAGCTTTGACAAATTTTCCCCCTTTTGGCCCCCTAGTGGTGCCCCCTGGGGGCCAAGCCCCTTCACTTGCGCAAATCTGAATCCCCTTCCCCTAGGAATACTTCCTATCAAGTTTGGATGAAATGGGTCCAGTGGTTTAGAAAAAGTCGAAAATGTGAAAATTTACGACGGACGGGATTTGTATGAGAAAAGTCCACCTTGGACCTTTGGTACAGATGCACTTAAAAAGTCTAAGAGAGCTTATTAAGGAGTTCCAGTTATTTTTCATTGAAACATTAGATTAAACAGATGCTTAAAATCTTGTTATTAAATCAAACATTTTGATTGTCAACATAAGGGTGTTTGTTACCTGCCTCAAGGACTTGATTGCAATTTTATTTTAGCATCTTAAAAGTCAAAAATAGCTTTTTAACAAGAACAACAATAATTGCATGCATTAGTCACTTCACTTCACTACCTGATGGATCATCTGTTGTTGATCCTTCACCAAGCACTGAAAGTTTGGAGAAACTACAGAACTTAAAGAGTCTGTAAAATATACTACATGCATAACTATTTCACTTGTCAACAAAATCAAGAGAAGTCAAAATTTATGGATCTTAATACATTCCAAAGTTCTGGAAAATACATAGGAATTCATAATCTGGAGGCTAAGAGTCCATTAAAAAGGTATCTTTTAGACAATGTAAATGCTGATAAATGTACACAGCTTTATATTCAAGCAGTGTTTTTTCGCATTTTTACAAAAAATGATTTTGCGAGGTGTTGAATTCGTGATCAAGGTTAGGAGGTATCCATTTCAATATATAGTTGTTCTTATTTTACAACAGAGTTGAATTCGCTGTTTTTTAAACTGCAAAAATAGCGAAATTGACACTGTAGCAAAAAAATAACCCCGTACACAGTATTAATTCTATCTTACTACTCAATAAAGTAGAAACTTCATACAAATAATAAATTACCTGTACACAGTATTAATTCTATCTTACTGCTCAATAAAGTAGAAACTTCATACAAAATAATAAATTGCTCATATTAAAATTCCTGCCATGACAATGATAAGAATAGCTCTCTAATGACAACAATAAATAAGTACGAGAATGACCTGAGTTAAGTTCTTTGACTAGAGAAGACATTGCATTGGTCACACCATCAGCTGCCACCAAGAGATCATTACGTAGCTGTCGTACATTACTGACTGCTGTTGGCTGACTGAAAGCTTGTCGTACATCACCTCCCACTCCAGATAACATTGACGATTCCATGGCAGGTGTCGTTGGAGCACTTGTTCTACTACTGTAGGGTGTTGATTGGGACAATGGCATAACAATGGCCTGGGCTCTAGGACTTCCGTTAGGGGTTGATCGTGGTGAGGTAGGATTGTTCTGCAATTAAACAAATTTCATATGAATTAGTTTAACAAAATGATGCAAACAAATCTTAAAACATAGTTACCTATAAAGACTGCAATGTGCCTTCTTATAAATGTTTACCCAAATCTTGTACAGAAAATGTCAATGTATCAATATGGCACTTGTAAATTAATATCAATCACCACCTTCTATTTATAGCATATCAAGACTTCAGATATCTGTGACATCATAACATATGTACAAAAGCAATAAAATTTCATTGAAAGATAACAAACCTCTATAATGTACTTGGAATAACATTTGTAACATCAGATGAATGATTAAACTATAGAAAACCTTGTGCTAATGACCCCTACCTACTACAGTGGGTCAAACATGGTGACATAAACCATTAAAAGTGCTGCTGTTTCAATTTGTAAAACTGATTTATAAAACAATTAGGCCAATCAATCGCAAAGAAGAATTGTCAGAATTACTTGTGGGGAAACAATTGACTAAGTTTAACACAGGATATACTTCTCTTAAAAGTCATGAAACCTCTCTAAAATAGGAAGTGAATATCCTCAATATATATCGTACAACTATGCAAAGGTTGAAAAGAATCAGTTGAAAACTGTTCTTTATTACACAAACTTGATAGCTCTTTGCACGTGAAAAGCAGAAAATACACTAAGTGCAAACTCAAGAAAACATTCAAAATAGGAGGAACACATCAGCAAATTAACAACTACAAAAAGTTTGATAAGGATCAGTTGAAAACTGTATGTGTTCTTGATAACACAACGATGGTACCCTCAGTACATACATATAAGTAGAAAAACTAATTAATTTAAACATATAGTAAATCTTCCAAAATCTCATGAAAGTTCTCCACAATATACTGTTGCACATTTTCAATACAATTTATTCAAAACTGTAAGCTTCTTATCACATAAATGCAACACATACTCTTATTGAAGGATGCACGCATGCACGCACGCACAAAGTTAAGTAGGCACAAGCCTACTTTGACAAACGCCAGTCATTGCATCATATTTTCATTTGGTGTGGCAATCGCCTTCAATATCCCTTCAAATGAGCAACTTCAGTTATGAGAGCATATCTGCAGCATGTGCCAAAGCACAGCGTTCTTGCTCGAGACATGTTGATGCGTATAAAATAGTCCCGCAAAAAGCATTTTATTGTAAATGATTTTAATTTAAAGACAAACGAGAATATAAGTAACTAGAACTATATTGTCAATGGCATGCCATTGCATATTCCCGTGCGGATGCATTGACCCCTATGCCCCAAAATACCTCTTTCCCCCCATTCACAATCACCATATGCTATAATAAGTTGCTGTAAAATGTAACACTTAGGATTATGTTTGATTTGATATACTATAAGACTATAATAAAAATAAATTGACCCCTAACCCTCTGGCCCAGTCCCTTGGGGTTATATAAAAAAATCCAAAATGTTGTGCACATCCCCACACTTATATCTACCCTGTCTCAAAGTTTAAAATTCCTATCTCAAAGGGTGAAGGAGGAGTTACAGGTTAAGAGAGACGGACAGATGGGAATAATAAACTGCATAGATGTATCATGGAGTGCTAACACTCTCCGTCTGGACACATGCTGCAGTTATACCAGTAGGTCTGCAACATCTATGCAGTTAAGCAATATTTACCTTCAGCAGTTTCATAAGGCTGTCCAGCTGTACCATAAGTTCTTTACGACTTTCCTGAAGTGCTTGCATTCTATTCTCTAACTCATCTTTCCGTTGGCGTAGTAACCGTAATTCGGCCAATAAGGTGGGACTGTACTGAGCATCAACTGTATCTTTGGCATGGGCCTCCTGTTCTACTCTTAGTCTTTGGATTTCTCTCATAATCTCTCTGAAATAGAAAGATACATGCTCATGTCTCCTTTGTCTTAGCTTCTAACCATGTATTGCAACAGCATTATATCATTTTAACATTTAATTATAATTGACTTATCAATTACTTGATGTTTTCTTTGAAGGTATTTAATAATTCTCCATCTTCCCTTTCATTCCTCTTAGTAGTTCAATGGAGTACAATATTTACTTGTAGCAACTTAAACATCCAAGTTAATTATATTCCAGAACTATATATAGCCTTTCTATACAGCCATGTCAGGGTAAATGAATTAATCTTTGACCTGTGATTGGACAAGGCCTTTTGTGGATTAAACATTAAAGATGCATAACCTTCCCTTCAGAAGGCAGGTGAGAATACAAGAAATAAGTGCACAATAACCTGAGTTGTACAGACATTTATTGACTCCTGAGAGAATCAGGAAGATAGAATTATAACATTACTGCACCTTCAGGAAACAGAATTAGTATCTTGTTCACATTCTACATGACATGGAGGTATCTTTATATTCATCTGGTCTTGAAGGAACAGTAAACTTATTGCCACTAAAAGCATGTTGTGTGCAGATTCCATCAGAAGACTCAGAATATGGATAAAGCCAAACCTTTGTCAAGGAATTATTGCAAATTATTCCAATTATAGACATACCAAGTAAAGTGGTAAGGGAAGTATTTTTAGATTACAACTAGCTATTAGTCATAAATGTATACAGAGAAGAAACTTAATGCAAGGCATCTTCATGATTTGAGTGCAGTTGATTTGATAGATATATTGTTTATACTAGACAAAACATATGAAACTCCTATAACCTTACAAATTGTCTAGCTTAATGATCACAGCTTATTTCAATGAGAAAATATTGTAGCAATGGCTAAATATCACAATAAACAAGCATCAAGTATTGCACAGGGCAATCCATAGTCCCCCACCAGTACTTTTTGAATAGCAATGAGGGTATGT
>JAUMGZ010009921.1:0-10229 GCA_032359645.1 Pododesmus macrochisma | reverse complement strand
CCATTTCCGTGTACTTTAGGAACTCGTCTAACCTCGTCCGTATAATGGAAGCGGCCATTGGAACTACTATCGGAAATTTCGAATATAGAAGGTAAAAAATCTCCTTGACGACGTACATTGAAGACGAGCCATACGTCAATGTTCATACAAGTTTTAAAAAATGTTATGTTGCATTCTTAGAAGGTCGCAATTTTCTGCAATAGGACCATTTCCGTATCCAAGGTAAACTACACTGAGTGAAATGTCTACTTCCGGCAAAGAATTTTGCGGTGTAGACACATATCACCGACCGCAGTACAGCCGAGGTTTAAATGAGAGTAACGGATTCACCCGAGGTTTGCCTATTGTGTCTGCTTGTGACAGTGCTTACTGATTTCGACTTCATAGTACTGTCTCACTAAAATATCACGCCGCAGACACATTGACATGATACTTCACTCGGTCACACTATCCTGCACACCAGTCCTTCTCCTACCAAGAATTGCTGAGCGCTTAGTAGGGAGCAAGAAGATAACGTAATACAGGGAATATAAGTAAATGATAAATGTCATTTTTGTCCCGTTTAACGATACGTGCTTTCTTTATCTTTGATATGATTATCATTTTTAAAGAACAATACATTACAAATTGTATATAAAATGTTATATATTTATTTAAAAAGAATCAGCGTCAATCGATTAGTAAAATACAAGAGTGAAAAAGGTTTAACTTGCACAACAAAAGTTATTGACAAACAAACAATAGCGTTATCAAAAAGTCACCACCAGAGAACTAACAAAGTGAGACAGGTATTTAAAAATGACGTCAAACCAACCAATAATGAGAGGACCTCACTCTTGACCCGAAGCCAAGCTCAAAATCAACCGTCTTCAACGGACTAGAGGTGGAAAGAATTTAAAATCAGGACACGAACTTGAAAACCATTGCCCAGTTTACATTAGTATCATTCACATCAATAGACATCGCTTATATATCAGCAACAATCTCCCACTTTGAATACCTGCAGGGTAATGCTAATAGAATAATACACAAAGTTCAGTAAAAAGAATGGGTCTCCTTTTAATGATGTACAAAATCACAAGTATAAGAAGGCTTTGTCAACAGAACACAGTTTATACTATATACGAATTTTATATACAACAATGTTAGTTTTAACGTCATTATGAAATGTTGTTGGCATGTTTAACAAACTGAACCTCTTCTATAGTACTGGGTGTTTTCTTTACCGCCGTTATGCTGCTTCCGGTAGTATAAGTCATAGACGTATGCCGGGAGAACCGTCTGATACGATCCACGACTCCTTCCAAATATTTCCTCGAAGCATTGTGTTTCAGCATGTCTATTGTTCGCTTATTGCACACATAGCTTATGAAGATGTAAACACCTTGGCAACCATTAAGAACAGTTGTTATGAAAGAGAAAACGGACAGCGGAAAGAATGACTCCACAACAACAAACACCCATGTGACACCAGTCAGAATAAACAATTTTAAATAAATGTCAAATTGGCGCCTGTCGTGTATGTTACTATTTATTTTAGGCGTGTTCCTAATGCTGTATGCCGTAATTGTGAAAAACAGAATATTTGTGAAACATATCACCAAAATTGGCACTAGGAATGTCACAATGAAGACAATTTTATTAGTAATGAAACACTTGCCATCACCATATCCCATGTCTGCCCCTTGTGATGTTCCCAGAGTAATACAAATGGTTATGGCTACAGTTAGTGTAGGCAATCCAATGGAGTAATACGCATAGTTTATAACCAACTTCAGTTTCTTGGTTGGCGACTGCATTATACTGACGATGCCTGAAAAAGCTCTGAACATATGAAAGGAACACACGTTCATGCAGGTGAAAGATGTAAGCCAGAAGAAATGTAAGAGTATTCCATTCACCGAGCAGACAACTTGTCCCGCGTCTTTGAGGTGGATGCCAAACACAAACATTGATTGTGCAAGAAACAGGGAGAAAATCAAAAACATGTTGTTTATTCCGGGTACAGTCTGCAGCTTCGGACAGATGCAGTACGTTATAAATGTAATCAAAAGACATGTAAGCGACACAATAGTACATACATAGGTGACGTATCCTAGGGCGATTTCAATGTTACTGAGTATTTCCTGTTCTACACTTAGTTCCTCAACGTCTTCTAGACACACTCTCGTTTTGCCTTTAGACATCATCTGATATCTATCATAATGAAGAAGTTTATTTATGCTTTTTATTTTTATTTCCATTTTCAGAATATCCAGATCGTATTCATGTTTCTCTAGTTCCAGCTGCTTACAAAGCAGCACTTTTGATGCATGCATAGATCGGTAATTCTCGTATGGTATAAAGTACCGATTTCGAAACAGCTGCACATAGCACGTGTCATGGAAGTCAGCTTTCTGTATCAATGCGGGTGTATTGAATGCTTCCAGACTGGGTCGCGCTTTTAGCAGTAGTTCAACGGAGTCAAATCGTATTGTAAACACTTCTGTCGCCAGCGACATCAATGACGTTTCTGCAGAGTACCTATCTACGTATTCTTCAACGAAGAATGTGAAATGAAACAGAAATTTCCCGTCTATCTTATTAGTAAAAGGGCGTCGATCACAGGGCAAATTTGATAGAAGATGTAAACTGTCTGTTGTCATATTGTGCACAGAAAGTCTTTGTTGAATAGACATTTTGAGAAAAGATGATAAGGAGTGTATCACACGTAGCGGCGATTCTTTCTTCAGGACTTCTGACACATCTCCTGTCAGCTCCATGCTCAGAATGTAGCGAAGATTTGTCGTTACAGTAAGTAGAGGTATGCATGACCCATTGTTGAAGACCTTGCCAGGGAAACATGTTATATTTCGACAAATTCCCTGAAACGAAAAAAATTAAATAAAAACTATAATATACAAATTAGAATCTGTTTCTTTAAATACATACGCAAGTCAATTTAGGAGTGCAATTCTTAATAAGAAGATAGTTAATACACCCAACGGCGAAGTACATTAAGGGTGTATAAGTGTGAGAACCGAATATTTTATAAAATCATGTTTTTTATATTGTTGATTGTTGGAACGAAGAGGTTCTGGGTAGACATTTACATCAAACAAATTATATGTTGCCGCACTTCTTTTTCGTCTAGATCGACTCGAAAGTAGTGCGTTTGAAAGTAGCCGAAATTGGAATTTTCCCGATTTTTAAAAAAAGAACCCAACATGTGTTCACACATTTTACCATGCATACCAGAAATGAAGTTTTTATTTAAAACCAATATTAATAAAATATAAATTTCAGATCATGTTAGAAAAAAAGTATTTTTTCTAATTTTGCAAACTATTAATGCGATAGAGTTCCTTAGAAACCAAAAAATATGTCACCAAGACACAGACTTTAAAAACAAATGAAAATAAAAAATTGATGGGTTTCCGAACTATGCTTTTCTCACATTTTGGAACAAAGATTTGTGCAAGGCGTATTTCTCCTGTATGCCCCCTTAAACCTTAAAAAACATAAAACGCATACATATCAAGGGAAATTGAAATTCATGTGATTTGAGGACGGTTCTTGCAAACTTTCATTAAATTCGACCGTAACCTTATGCTATGTTGGAGATAATAGACTCTAGCTGCATCGTGATAATGATAACTTCAAATTATCCACCGTATGATAAAGACAATCATTATGTGTCACCTGCAGTTCTTACCTTGGTGGCATCGAAAATCTGAGAATCACTGCAGGTCTGGTTCGCCGCTTTAGAACTCGAATCGTCGTACGACGCTACTGAGAACAGGCGCCTGTAAGTCGTTATATAGTGTACTTTAGGTTTACTGTCATCTTCCCAGCCTCCGGCTTCATCTGTATCTCTACCTTGACTAGCGGACAAGGAAATATAGTCTTCATTACATAGTTCGCAAAAGATGTTTTTATAACGAAGAATACTATAAATTCTGGGGAAGAGAGTGCATGCTTGGTCAACCGTTGGACTGTACTTTGTCCATTTTCCTGTTACGTTGCATGCGGATATTACATCGACTACCGGAAGTATTGGATTGCACAGGTAACAGTACATGTTTTTGTATTCGTTCAGAGTTGGCAGCATGTTCTCCGCCCGATTTTCGCACGCCCAATGTACATCTGAATCATTCCTTGGCCAATTACCGGTTGCGTTACATGTCGTAATAACATTATCACTATATTTACATTTTGTAACGCTGCCTACTATTGCAAGATTCGGTTTTAAAATCATCTCACATCCCATGTATTTTGCCAGTCTGAGTACGTCGTACGTAAGAACATAATGACCTGTCTCTAAAATGTCAGTACACCGTATCATGACGTCCATTGGCTTAAACTGTTCGAGATTTTCAAGAATCTTAAAGACGTGTTCAATGTCTTGAACCTTCATATTACACATTGAGCAATCCATGTTTTTGTACGGAACGTTTGTGTTAATATTTATGATGGGCAAATACGTAAGTAAATCGCTTGGCTCCGACTGTTCGCACCGTCTTTTGAAAACAGGATTCACTTCCTTGATGTCGCATCCACTTGTTACCAGGTAATCTGTTCGTTGATACTGAGTCATGTTTATGTCAGGGTTGGTTGAGAGTGTGTTGCTTGTACACGTTGTTGGATATGTTAATGCAAAATCTAAGCAACAAGGAAATTTACTTTTCGTAAAAAGGCAGTTGGGGTCACATAAACAGGGTTTGGCGTAACTTAGGATATATTGCAGTGGAACTAGGGTTTTCCGGCAAAAAGTGTCATATGGTGCTGTTGCAAAATGTTTATATGCCAGATTAGTTATGTTGACAAGTCTACCATCTATTGGGTAACGGTTCATATCCTCCCTTGAGTATACGACACTTTGGTTTACATATGGTGAGTATATGCTACGAAAGTATTCATACCTTATCGACGATATGGTAACGAAATACCCTGTCAGCATTGGCGAGGTTTTGGCTCCATCAACTGCTTGATTTGTCAAGAAACTTTCATGGATATTTGATACTGAATCTATATACATGACTGAGTTCAAGTTTATTCTATTACATAGAAAACAAAAGACGTTTTTAAAAGGAAACATGTGACTAGTCCGTGGGTAAATACTACATGACCTCTTTAATCCCGTGTCGTATGGACGCCACAGAGACGTGGTGTTACACGTGTCAGTCAGGTTTGAGGGCAGATGTACGGGAGGGTTGCACATGTAGCAGAATACATTCTTGTAACTTCGGTAAGGGACCTCATAGGTTGACGTCTCGCATGCGTACTGGATATCCTTGTCGAGTTCCCTCCATCTCCCGGTAGTGTTGCATGTTCCTATCTGCCATTCCTTGGAAGGTTTGTTGGGAGTGCACGGTTGAGCCGTGGTAGATACCGATGGTTTGAATAACATGCGACAATTGCTTTGGCTTGCTTGGTCAATTATTTCTTGGTACGATGAGAGGAAGTTGAAATCGGCAAAAAACACGCAGTCGATATCCAAATTCCATGTCGAGTCAACCGTTTCACCGTTACAATATGCGCAGTGTTTGTTCCTATATGTCAATGGAAATCCAGAAGATGTAACAACAGGCCTTGTGAGAAGCTGTGTGGTTGTGTAAGGGTCTGTACACAGTTGACTGCTATTCTGGTCCGTCCACGGAGGACAAGAGTCGATTAACATGTGAAAATGGTCACTGTGTTTCATTTTTCTATAGTATGAGTTGGTATAATTTAGCACTGTTGTGTTAGCGCATGTGAGCTCGGGTAGTCCAAAGAATATGTCTGGGCAGCAGTCTCCCCTGGACAAGCATTTGTCGTCACAGAAGCACTCCGGGCAATGCTTTGTATTGTTTCTGTATGGAAGGGTGGGACGGTATCCACGTACCTGTACACTCTTAGCATTACAAATATAATCGAACCCACACATCAAAAACTGAAGTTCCACGAGATGCGTTTGATTCCATTTCGACGGAGAATACTTGAAACTAAATCCATGGGCGAATGAATTCCTTCCAACCAACCAAGTTATGAAAATGTACAAGATACCAAATATTTCTATCCGAACCATTGTACTACTGTACGATAACAACCTGTGAACAAAGAAATAGTACTTAATTAGATACACTTTTATATATAACCTAATTAGATTCAGTTTTATATATATTAAATAACTTATTTAGAACAAATGTTTTCTGTGTTGTATTTATTTGAAACTGGATTATGGATTTTTTCAAACAATAATCATAATTGCCTTTTTGTGCATAACATTCATGTAAGTTTAGTATAATTATGCTTCTTGGGAAGAGTAATAATTTACGCGCGTGGCAGTGATATGGGTAGCTTGTTTGGGTGGATAGTCCAAATCACTTGTCTGCCCATATCAAACGTTAGAGTCGGTAAATGTGTGTGTACGTAAAGACGGAGGGCGTGTTGTATATCTATGCGAATACTATCAGTTGTAAATTACTGTTCACATTTATTTTGAATTTTTATGAAATGAAAGAATACTTAATCAAATATATAATTGTTTATCATATATGCGGATGCTCTATCAGTTTTAAAAGTTTGTAATATTTTAATTGTCATAAAATTAAAAAACAGAATAATTAATCTGCATATGTTGTTGTTTATGATCATGATTGTAAATGTTGTGATAATCGATGTGTCATATCTTATATTTGTTACAATGCTGCGATCATTTTTTTTTATTCTAGAGCTACTTTTTATCTGGATCTTTTTCAATGATAAAATGAGTTTTAACTTTACCGCTTTAATATCATTATGATAATATTAATGAAATACATTATGTATATTCAATCGAAACATTGGTACAATTTCAAAGTGATAAAATTAATTTTAACTTTATCAAAAGGACAATGTAAAATATTTTTTTTATATATATTTAGTTATTTTAAGTACTTAATACAAATATACATGAGATGATTTTAAAACTGGATTTACCAAAAATCATTTTTTAAATACTTATTATTTAATATGAAACCAATATTAAGATAGCTGTTTTATTTATGTATTGTGCTTTATTAGTTTCTCCTTTGTCTAATAAGGCAGGATATCAAAGTAATGCATGTACAAAATAACAACTTGTCTCTGAATGCCCACTTATGTTTGTAATATTTTCGTGATACAATCATAGATTTTAATCCATATATGTGTTATGTTTAAAACCGTTACTTACTGTAGTTATAAAAATCATTATAGATATTTTATAAAATTACAATTATACATACAATGCTTTAGTAGGTTTATGTAGTTATAAAAAGCATTATAGATATTTTATAAAATTACAATTATACATACTATGCTTTAGTAGGTTTCTGTAGTTATAAAAATCATTATAGATATTTTATAAAATTACAATTATACATACTATGCTTTAGTAGGTTTCTGTAGTTATAAAAAGCATTATAGATATTTTATAAAATTACAATTATACATACTATGCTTTAGTAGATATCCTGGTATAATCAGTGAAGTAAATACCATATAATTCACTGGTATAATGAATGTTTTGTTCATAAAACTATATACAGTATGTAGATACTGTATAAAGTTTACAGGGTCAAAAGTTCACACTCGGGTGTAACAGGTGTTGTTTGTTAATACCAAACTGTAACCTCTAAAATACTGAATCGCGGTAATGTTATAAAAGGTTCTGACTTTATTCATTTTAAAACAAGAAGAGATAGGATCAACAGAACAAAGACCATTGACAAACAATCAATAGCCTCCTCAAAAGGGAGCCATCAGAATGAACGTGATGACTGAAATTGGAATTTTAAAATGACGTCAAACCAACCGAATGAGTGGGAGCACGTCGCTGATGACCTTAGAAATATTACACATGATAGTATACCAATCGGAATACCACTCGGGTCTTTCCGTCATACTTCAGAAAAAGACGCGTTTTTCTAAAGTATGACGGAGTTTTTCTGAAGTATGACGGAAAGGCCCGAGTGGTTTTCCGATTGGATAGTATACATACAATTGAACTGTATTCCCCTTGGATGTCACTTTAACTCATGCTTAGGTTATATCGATACAGTGTCTGTTTGTGACAGTGTGCACAAATGGCAACTTTAAAGTGCTGTCTTACCGAAATATCACACTGCAGACACATTGGCATAATACTTTACTCGGTCACATTATCCTGACATCGAGTTTACCAGTCCTTCTCCTACCACTAAATGCTAAAAGTCTTAGGTTTGACACGGTCGGGAACGAACCCCAGCCTACCAGAACACGATACAACGTTCTACCACTGAGTCAGCGCGCCGGTGTTATGTTGTTAGGTTTTTCGAAAAAATACTCCACAACGAGAAGTTTCGTTCAGATCCAGTTAACATCATACACGACGATTCTATTAATATACATGTATATTATCAACAAATCAAGGGTTTAAATTCGGCATATTTAAAACAAAAAAGTTTAACACATTTGTTAGCAATTCATATCAGCAATGAACACTTAAAAAGAGGAGCGTGAGATCACCGTTTATGTTGTTTTGTCTACAAATTTTAGCAAAGAAAAATTGTTTTTTAATATAGTAACTTGTTACACGTGCCTCTAATTTAGTAAATTTATTTAAAGATTTACACATTGTTAACTTAGCATGGGATACGTTCAACACGAATATGTATTTCTTAATTTAAAATTGCTTTGAGGACATTCTCTCGGGAAAACCTGAATTCGTTAACAAAATATTCTTGATATTGCAACGTAGGAACAAATCTGCTTGAAATATCCCTGTATACAAATGAATGTGTTCAATGCTCGAACATTTGCTATAAATATTACAAAAATCTGGCTGTGGTTATTTGAGATCCACGTAAGTCGCATTTAATTTTGAAGAAAATACGAAAGTTAAAAATCAAAATAATTAAATAAAATGGTTAATTGTAATAATTTAAAGGGAACATTTTAAAGATCATACCTTGTATAAATATGTCCACGTCCACTGCCAAAATCACAAGTTGCCTATACCGATGCAGCCCTCTTATTTAAATGCGTACCACATCAACGTAAACACTATGAAACATAATAACAATATACGTGAACTACAATGGTTATAGTGACACTGTGATTAATATTTCATTTAATTTCTGCTGGGCTGCGTGAATAAACAAAGGCGGGGGATTAACGGGCATTGTTTAATAGATTTCGATCCTTATAGCACTACAATTAACGACCTCTGAAACACATATTTCCCATAGCACACATGAAGTGAACAGGTGTACCAACCATTGAGTGCAAGTAAAATAAATATAATCTGTTTACTTGTAGAAATGTACGGTTGAAATCAATGTGACCATCGATAATTGTTTTTGAACTGTAAACATCACGCATTTATAATGTAATTGATCAGTCATAGAGGTAACCTGGTCGTGTTAATATAAAATTGATTTAATTCAGATAGAAGTGATTGCAATTTGATTATTACATTTTTTTGAGTATTGACCAAAGTGATATAAAGACCGAATTCGCATTTTCATTTACTTATTGATAAGTGTATAATTGTAATGCCTGATATAAACTTTCGTGTACGCCAAGCTCATACACAAGTATAAGTTTTACAGTTGAAACGAGATTATACTTCTTAATATTTTATACATTGGAACCCCTGTCAACCGGATTCTTACAAAAACGGAATTCCCTCTTTACCGGAGCTCTGATCCGGTCCTTAATTTGTTGCTCTTTATTTTATAAAAAAAAGAAACGCATTCCCTGAATTTCGGATACCGGACAAGATTTGTACATTATATATGAAGGTATAGTTTTTAACAAATTAAAAATGATATTTCATTACATTTGTTACATTATAAATTTGCAACTTGTCATATTTAAAAAGAAAACTAATAATATTTTGTTTACATAAAATTAAGGTTAAAATAATAAATAAACCACCTTGAATAAAATAAATCATGTTTAATAAAAACAGATAAAGTAAACCATGAATTTCTTAGTATCTTCTGATTAGTTTTAGAATTTCAATTTAAAGTAGAATCTTATAGATTGGAATAACATACTGTAGTCAGAGAAAGATGATGAGATATTACGTCATCTCAAAAAACATTAAACAATTGGCTGTTTAACATAAATGTGTAATATATACATATAGGTTCCGCAACGAGTTAGGATGGGATATCGGGTTTTATTTCACTAGAGTTAGTTAATTTTCAGATTTTACAAAGAACCGAGGCTTGCCGAGGTTCTTTTAAAATATGAAAATTAAC
>JAUMGZ010009910.1:0-10229 GCA_032359645.1 Pododesmus macrochisma | reverse complement strand
GAAGCAAATGCTAATGGGTTATGGCTACCCTCGGGGCTAGGCCACCTGCAGAGGCAACCACCCAAGTGATAAGAATAAAAAAAAATGCAACCTGAATCATGCCTCCGATAAATGTGATATTTATAAGAGGAAGGATATCATACCAAACACACCTGTACGAATGTATGGAAAAAGAGGTGTATCCCTTCAGTTTTCTTCATGTTTTATACTACCATATATTTACAACATCCTAAGTAAAACTGTAAATTCAAAGATCTCATATGTCTTGTTTTGGTGAGTAAAAAGGGCAACACAGGTAAAAAATCTTACGGTAAATAGGACGACTGCATATTTTTCGAAAAATATTCGGATGCTAAAAGAAAAAAAAAGATGTTGATGTCATTATAACTTTGTACTCCCTCGACAATACATATTATTGTTTTTCCAGCAGACTATTGAAGTATCGATGGGCACTAACTGTGGTCCATTACTAGCACGCACTATATATATAAACCTTATCCGGTTAATGACGTATTGGGTCTCACCAGTTGTCTTGACCCTGGGTTACGAACAACCTTTTTGGGCTATGTAGTAGCTCAGTTGATTAGGTAGCTGGGATTTCTTGGCTAGGCGGCGTTGTCGAAGTCATGGTTGGGGGTTCGATTCCCATTCCGGACATTAAATGTATCTTTCGTTGTATAGCTTAGTTATTTTTTTTGGATTTCTTTGCCTTGTTAAACATATATCTGAAAAACGGAACATGATGATTTTTATTGTTTTGTTTGTGTCCTGAGTTTTTCAGAGGTGAACGTCGAAAAAAGTTGTAGCTGAAAATGTATTCAATTTTGATTCAGTCTCTTGTATTGTTTTAATATCAATACGAATAATCAATATTCATATACAGATAAGGGATCCCAGATCGTTGCTCCATACTCATCATACAGAGAAATCAAAGTGGTTTCTGAACAAGACCTCCACGTTGAGAAACGAAACAGGATGTAAACAAGGTCATTTTCTGTTTGTTTTAGAACTTATAAAACAAGAAGAAATAGGATCAACAGAACAAACGCTATTGACAAACAAACAATAGCTTCATCAAAAATCACCTCAAGAACTAAGCAGCCAAATGAGACTGTTTCTGTTTGGGCATAAATATGGAACAAGTAGCAAATTGCTGCAAATGATGCTTTGCTATACAACTTTCATTATATTTATATTCTTTAATATTGAAAAATATTCTTAAACCACAGATACTGAAATCTTGTTAGGTAATTTAAATCTTAAAACAACACCTAGTTAAAAAATTTCATTATTGAAACTTTTTTAGGATAACATTTTTTGTTTCAGGACTCGAGTCGATATGCATTGATTGTTCAAAATTCAATTATTGAAGAAGATGCAGCTTCAATGTTCATGTTAGAACACATGGCACAGAGCATGGGGTCCATACTTGCAAACAAGGTCTTCATCAACAGTTCTGTCGTAGTACGTGATAATAATTAAGCATGGGGTCCATACTGGCGAACAAGGTCTTTATTTACAGTTCTGTCGTAGTACGTGATAATAATTAAGTATAGGGTTCATACTTGCAAACAAGGTCTTTATTTACAGTTCTGTCGTAGTACGTGATAATAATTAAGTATGGGGTTAATACTGGCAAACAAGGTCTTCATTAACAGTTCTGACGTAGTACGTAAGAATAATTAAGCATGGGGTTCATACTGGCAAACAAGGTCTTCATCAACAGTTCTGTCGTAGTACGTGATAATAATTAAGTATGGGGTCCATACTGGCAAACAAGGTCTTCATCAACAGTTCTGTCGTAGTACGTGATAATAATTAAGTATGGGGTCCATACTGGCAAACAAGGGCTTCATCAACAGTTCTGTCGTAGTACGTGATAATAATTAAGTATGGGGTCCATACTGGCGAACAAGGTCTTTATGTACAGTTCTGTCGTAGTACGTGATAATAATTAAGTATGGGGTTCATACTGGCAAACAAGGTCTTCATTAACAGTTCTGTGTAGTACGTAAGAATAATCACAATGAGTAATAGTTGATTTTACACAAAGTTAGATTATACAGATTTTTGTTTATTCTTTTGTTGAAAAATATTGTTCTTGTTATTGTACTTAAGAAAAAATTGTATGAAAAATTGGAATTATTAATTTGTACTATGAACTCATTACAATCTTATGCAAATAACTTTTTGTCATTTTTATCTCAAAGGGAAAGAACCTAGGTTTTAAGTAATAACACAAAGCTGCGCACGTGTTTATACACCTAGATTACCCTTATCATGGATCAACTACAAGACATCCGTGCCCTTATTCGTATTGGGGGATATATTTTTACCTTTGTGTTGTTGATTATCGATTGCTAAAATTAGCAACATTCCAAAACATCATTGTAGATCATAGTACCGTTTTTCTTTACATTTATAGGGAACAGCAGTATTATCAACGGATATTATGTTGTCTAAATTTGCCAACTCTAGTGCAGATGAGGAATTTCCACTGCTTGAAGATTACTTATCAACGTCAAGTGGTAATGTATTCAATGTCGTTGGCCTTGATAAAGAATGCCTACCAAGCTTATTGTTATTAAATATTGTATAGTACAAAATTACGTCCGGTTACCGGGTGTTTAGTGAGACTAAAAAAATACTGTTCATAAAAAAATCTATTGTAAATGAGTATACGTTGAAAAAAAGTCCACTGAAATACTTGCCATATAAGAATCAGACATGTTTTTTTTTCTGAATAATTGAATGTGGTGACTTTGGACTTATATCATGATTATCTTTACGTAAATGATGCATTTATTTTAAAGACTACGTGTGATCTGTTTGTGAAATGTTACAATTTCATAAATCTTATAATACTTAAATGTACAGTAAGTAAAATGGATATATTTCAGCATTCTGTAAAAAATACCAAATGAAACAAAGAAATCAAATGTTAAAACAGTAACTTTGAAATGTAAATTTTAGATATGTAAAGTATTATACACATCTATTCACAGCGATGCTCAACGTGATTGACGAATGTCTTCAGAAAATAGTCGTGAGCACACCCTATGACTTTCCTGTTGGCTCGGACTTGTATACAGTCTTGAGTTCTATCCAGTCACAAGAAGATGCGATCGGCGGCGCCAACAATGATTCTGATTTAACGCCCATGGAACAGGCATTCTTTGCCTACAAAATAGTTCAAAGACAAAATCAACTTTCAGGTGATTTAAATGAACCAGTAAGTTGTCCGGATATTTCTTAAATACTATAAATTGAAAGGACTTATTAACTTCCTGAAATATATTTTGAAGCATTAAACATTATCAGGGGTAACACATTTGACTTGCCGTGGATATACTTGATACATATATTATCGTTATAAACCCATTTGAAACACAGTATCCAATATTACCACGAATTGAATGTTATACAAGAAAATTTACCACTGTTTGCCTGCAAGATTTATATAATCCCGTTCCTGTTTCTGTATAAGATTGTATTGTTTCGGTCAAGGGATGGTAAGTATATAAATATCTTTAGACGATGTGATAGTACAGTCATTGTTCTAGTTCCGGATAGCTGAAAATTATTGCCAGTTTCAAATAAGAATTTTACTTGAATTAAGACTCCACGGAGACAACTTCATTTGTAAATCTTTTACAGCTTCAATTTCAAATAACTTAATGTCACCAATGTGTGACTAACGTGACTTTTTAGCTGGAAGCAAGAAATTTTCGAAACTGGAAAATGGTGAGTTTTAACTAGGAAAATGACTATACTATCCCAAGACAGGGTTGTCTGGAACACCTGTCCAAAGGGAGGCGATAGTACTACCCCGAGACTGGGTTGTCTGGAACCCCTGTCCAGAGGAAGGCGATAGTACTACCCAGAGACAGGGTTGTCTGGAACACCTGTCCAAAGGGAGGCGATAGTACTACCCAGATACAGGCTTTTCTGGAACACATGTCCAGAGGGAGACGATAGTACTACCAAGAGACAGGCTTGTCTGGAACACCTGTCCAAATGGAGGCGATAGTAATACCCAGAGACTGGGTTGCCTGGAACACCTGTCCAAAGAGAGGCGATAGTACTACCCAGAGACAGGGTTGTCTGGAACACATGTCCAGAGGGAGGCGATAGTACTACCAAGAGACAGGCTTGTCTGGAACACCTGTCCAAATGGATGCGATAGAAATACCCAGAGACTGGGTTGCCTGAAACACCTGTCCAAAGGGAGGCGATAGTAATACCCAGAGACAGGGGTTTGGAACACCTGTCCAAAGGGAGGCGATAGTACTACCCAGAGCCAGGGTTATCTGGAACACCTGTCCATAGGGAGGCGATAGCATTATCCCTAAGAGAGGGAGGCGATAGTACTACTTCGAGACTGGGTTATCTGGGACACCTGTCCAAAGGGAGGCGATAGTACTACCCAGAGACAGGCTTGTCTGGAACACCTGTCCAGGGGGAGGGGGATAACAATATCCCCCAGACACGGTTGCCTTGAACACCTGTCCAGAAGGAGGCGATAGTACTACTCCGAGACTTGGTTATCTGGGATACCTATCCAAAGGGAGGTGATAGTACAACCCAGAGACAGGCTTGTCTGGAACACCTGTCCAGAGGGAGGGGGATAACATTATCCCCCAGACAGGGTTGCCTTGAACACCTGTCCAGAGGGAGGCGATAGTACTACTTTGATACTGGGTTGTCTTGAACACCTGTCCAGAGGGAAGTGGTGGTATTTTCCCCAGACAGGCTTGTCTAGAACTCCTGTACAGAGGGAGGGGATAGCATTATCCCCTAGACAGGGTTGTTTTGAACACATATCAATAGGTAGGCGATAGTACTACTCCGAGACACTGGGTTGTCTTGAACACCTGTCAAGGGAAGGTTGTAGTACTATCCGGAGACTGGGTTGTCTTAAACACATATCCAGAGGGAAGTGGTTGTATTATCCCCAGACAGAGTTGTCTTGAACACCTTCAAGAAGGAGGCGATAGTTCTATCCCAAGACTTGGTTGTTTGAAATACCTATCAAAAGGGAGTCGACAGTATTACCAAGAGACAGGCTTGTCTGGAACACCTGTCCAGAGGGAGGCGTTGGTACTACCCAGAGACAGGCTTGTCTGGGACACCTGTCCAGAGAGAAGCGATAGTACTATCAATAGACAGGCTTTTTGTAACACATGCCCAGAGGGAAGGGATAGCATAATCCCAAGACATGGTTTTCTTGAACACCTGACAAAAGGGAAGCGATAGCACGGTCCCGAGACTGGGTTGTCTGGAACAACTGACCGGAGGGAGGCGATAGTATTATCCCAAGACAGGGTTGTCTAGATCACCTGTCCAGGGGGAGGCGATAGTACTATCCTAAAAGGTGGTCTGGCTGGAAAAGCTTTCTAGAGGTAGGCGATACGTACTATCCTGAGACTGAATTGTCTTTCTAAAAACACCTGTCCAGAGGGAGGCGATACGTACTATCCTGAGACTGGGTTATCTGGAACACCTGTCCAGAGGGGGGCGATAGTACTATCAGTGAACAATGTTTGTTTGTCACTCTTAAAGATTATATTTATTGGGGGCACATTTCAGTTTGCAAGTTTGTATTTTTCATACATGGATTTTCACTTCACGTGTTGGCCTTACTTCGAAAATAATTATCTTGCAGAAGCATTTTGTTGATGAGTATGAGTTCTTTGTCTCTTGCAAAATTAACGTTTATTGGTGATCCGTTTAAGATTGCAGGTTTTTTCCATAATTTATTGTATATATATCTATGATACAAATATTGTATAAAAATCAAAATTGCTTTGAGAATTGTATTTAATGTATTTGTTCATTTCACAGGCTAAAACATATGTTCCAGACATTTTGACTTCGGTGAAGAATTTAGGAAAGGTTATGTCTGAAATGGCCCATCTTAAACAATTACCTGTTGAAATCAACAAACCAGGTGTAAAAACCAGCATGGAGAAAGTCGTATTGTCAACCTTAGGTGGTGCTCCTATAGAACGTGAGAATGTATCTCTAAATTTCAATAGGATCGATTCCTCGAGTACTGAACAAAACGATGTGCAGGTGATTAGCGCTACTTACATTGAATACTTGATTTTTTTAAAATATGTACCATGGAAAAAGGTGTGGGTCGATGTAACCTTGTGCCAATTTGTTCAGAATTGTTAGGTCTAAGAAGAAGAAAATAAACAATTGAACACAAATTTCCGAGCTGATGTTGGTTATTTGAAAAGTGTTAATTGCTGGTAGTTAAAAAATGTCATAGTCACTTTTATGTCTCTTCATCCCCTTTCAAAGCAGCATACTTACCTTATGCGAAGCGAAATAACGCCAATAAACTCAATTTTAGGGTTTTATATTTGTCAAAATTATGTATCACTTATATGCATCAGTCTCTCTTTGTTTTTATGTCTAATACATTCATTGTACATGGTAGGTCACTTTGTACGAAACATCGCCTTTTAGTTGGCACCCAGATACTAGATACATTACATCCCAAACAGTAGCTGTATCAGTGAAGAATACTCAAGGTCAG
Source organism: Pododesmus macrochisma (assembly GCA_032359645.1). Lineage (NCBI taxonomy): Eukaryota > Metazoa > Mollusca > Bivalvia > Pectinida > Anomiidae > Pododesmus > Pododesmus macrochisma. The sequence continues at coordinate 3,682 of JAUMGZ010009910.1, read as the reverse complement.
GAACAGAACCTTCCGATAACATTGCAATTCCCAAATAAAGAGACCAGTAGCACAAAACGCAAGTCAGTGTACCTGTCTATTCCAGAGGACACAACGGAGAGCAGTTCTCAAGTGTTCTACTATAAGGTATACCTGCAAACGGTAGCAGGTAACGTGGTATTTGATGGACAAGGTGAAACAACTAACATGAAGTTTACAGTTTACGTAAGAACAGGGAAAGGTCCTACAATTACAAAGTACGACTGGATGTCTGTGATTCCTTCTTCCTCTGTGAGAGTCGACGGCTATACACAAATTATCCCAGGATCAGTCTTTACGGCATCAACTACGGCATACATTGCAGTTAGAGTGGAAACAGGTAATGAATTATTATGTATATTTGGTTTTCTGTGTGCGTCCAACGGTTCCCTTTTGTTTGCCTATGTCAATGGACTTGCAGCTTTTGAATATCGTCTTGGTTTTTTCGTATTTACTACTCTAATCTACATGTATATCAAAGTTGCATTGAATTTACGACCGTCAGACAAATACACAGTTTATCAGAGATAGTATTTAAGACATCTATTCGGCCTTTTCCTATGTTTAATGTGGTATTCATATTTATAGATTTGTTGTAATATTTGAGAACGTTTAAACAGATCTCTATTTCTAACTGGAAAGTTTGAAAAAATTTCACATTTCGACTTCACACCCAAACTGCTTGCTAAGTCAAAAGAGGACTCAGAAGAAAGACCAAAAGGGATTTTAGTTCAAAGATTTTGGTTCCTTTTCAGGAATTGTGTTGAACAAACTCTATTTGGATTCATGGTCATTTCAAAAATTCTCTTTCCTGTGAACACAGAATGCTAGAGCTTTGACATTTCACAATAAGCATCCTTATTAAAGGAGTCAGAGGTAAACAAAGGCAATTTAGTTCTAAAATTCTTCTTGTGAAGTTTTTGTGCTAAATGAACCCATTAACTGTAAAAGGACACCCTCAAAATTATTTCCAAAGTCAAAAACAAACTCCAGAGTCTTGATATATCATATGTTATATTCTCATGTTATTGGTATTAATCGAATTGAGTTTTGACCCTGGAACTATCAATTAGTCCACACCGAGTGATTAAACAGAAATAAGGCTCCCTTGGGTGTATATTTCAAAATCATTTTCCATGTAAAGGACAAGTGCTAAGAACTTTCAATATTTTACTCGCGGGCAGCAGCAGGGTCAAAGTCGATCAAAACCAAATATGAATCATCCAATTATTTATGTGAACCCAGAGTGGCAGATATGTGCTGTGTTATATGCAGTTTCCTTTAGACAGTTGAATTTAAGATTGTTCAAAACCAGACCTATCGGCTATTACTGAAGCAGTATTAAAGAGAGGCTTTTTTTGTCGAAAAATAGGTATTTGCACAGAAATTGACAATTTTGTTTTTAATCATTTCGAATAGCAGTTTTACTTTTTAAGTTTATAGCTTAACAATTAGCACGCAAAACCACATTACTTCTGTACCTCTAGTATTTATGAACTGTAAAGTGTAAAATGGTCTCTAAATGCAAGTCTCGTCTCGAGCACTTGACTAATGGTAATGCAATAGTATTGTTATTGTTATTGATATTGATACAGCTTCGAGCAAGATCTAGGGTTCGGGACAGGTTGTATCACACAGAGTTGTGGCTCCTTTCTCTGATAAATATCATATTCATCAGAGGCATGATTCAGATTGCATTTTTGTATTAAGTTAATATCGATTGTTTTGAAAATTACATGTTTGTTACGTTTTTGTTTTAAGTCCTGATTCATTGGTAATCTTGATATTTTTTAGGTTTAGGGGATAGTAACAACAATTCAACCTCGAGAAGACGTAGGTCAGCATCAAACTCCACGAGCACTACTCGTATTATACATCACTCTGTGACAACCTGGAATGTAGGATGTCGTGTGTGGGACGATACTACAAACGTGTGGGATACAGAATCATGCAAGGTTGGATGTTTAATGACGACAGTCTGTTATGTCTATTGACTACAGCATGTAACTGAAGATAAGTTCTTTGAAAATGATTGAATATTTTGAAATATCTACTGGTGATATTACTTGTTAGAAATTTAAATCAATATCAAGTTTATTTTAGATTTTAGTCCAAAGATGCAAGGTGGTTTGTTTGTTTTGTAGTTGAATAGTTTGAATATTTTCAGGTAGCAACCAACTACCTATTCTTTGATTATCAAACGCCCTGGGAAATGTTTACGTTTGTCTTTGAGTATACAATACCAAAAGTATGGAGTTGTACGATTTTGCATCAGTATTTTTTTTTCAACTAAATTAATGCAATAGTAAAATGTGTTTGTATTAGGGGGGTTAAGTTCATTATTTACAAATACAACCCTGAAAAAATAACAAGATGATTTGAATCATCTGAATGAAAGACATTGACAAACCAACAGCATCACCAACAATTCAGCACCAAAATAAAGAGAAAGTAAAATGGCGTCACATTAACCGTCAAGACTAGTTATTCAAGCTGGCTTATTTAGGGTGGTCAACCAGCACGACAATGGGTGGTCTGGAAATACCGGTTACGATGTTACAAAATAAAGGTCACTGACATTCAAATATTGGCCTCGTCAAAAAGTAACCACCAGGATGAGCTTGCAAACTGATACTAGCATTTAAAAATGACGTCAAACCAACAAGATGAGGGAGATAACCTCGCTCATAACCCGAACCGACACCAACAGACTCGAAGGGGATAATATATTTAGAATAGACAAAATCTTTGATTAATCAAAACTAGAAAGCCAAAAAAGTACCTGTGTAGTTTTATTTTCAAATTTATAAATGTTTGTTTGATGTCACCACCTCCACGGGTAAAGTGTGGATGAATACCATTTAAATCGTTGAATAAATGTTATGAGTCGTTCCGTAGTGGTGGCTGGCCTAGATGTGGTTGTATGTATGTTTATTGCCATTTTATGTGTGGTTGCGTTTTCATTGGTAACCAGTCCCTCTGATTCAGATTTCATCCTTTGTGAATTCTTGTACATATACAAAATTGCACCTGAAACAGGCAACCAATAAACATTATACCTATCGGAGACCAAACAAATTCAATTTTTCGTATAAGAAATGAGAAGACCGCGTTCATGATTCTTTTCCAGAAATGAACAAAAGTATTAATTTTAAGAAAATATATGGATAAACATCGATATTTGCATGACACCTAATATCAAATCACGGCTTACATCTGTTACCTGTTTACATCTTATATATAATGACCAATGACAAATGTTTTTATCTAATTTCAGATGTCTTCATCTTCATCAGCCACATCGACGACATGTGAATGTTCCAACCCTCCCGGTAGTAATTTTGCTACATCGTTTTATATCCCACCCAATTCTATCGACTTCTCAACAGTTTTTGATAAGTTTGACATTTTGAATAATGGCGCTGTATTTGGAACGGTTGTGGGAATTGTGTGTCTGTATTTGATCATTCTCGTCTGGGCTTGGAGACAAGATAAACGAGATAAAGAAAGGGTGAGTAAAATATCACATTGAACACACAAACATTTTAACAACAAAAATTCGAGTATATGTAGAATTCACTAGACAACAGACCTGGGGTCCATTACATTGTCTAGTAATGCATTACATTACAATTACTTTTCAAAAGTGTCTATTACATTACAT
>JAUMGZ010009899.1:0-10230 GCA_032359645.1 Pododesmus macrochisma | reverse complement strand
TGTTGAGAAGAAATCATAGCCACTTGCTTTCCCAAATATAGGTATGACAATTTGGGTTAAAATTTCAATTTAAGTGAATTTTTTACTCTACCTTTGGTAAGACCAATATTGATGAGAAGAAATTATCGCCCATTTGCTATCACTATAGAATTTCAAGTATAGTGAACTTTTCACTCTACCTTTGGTAAGCTCATGGCTGATGAGAAGAAATCATAGCCCACTTGCTTTCCCAAATATAGGTATGACAATTTGGGTTAAAATTTCAATTTAAGTGAATTCTTTACTTCACCTTTGGTTAGACCAATATTGATGAGAAGAAATTATCGCCCATTTGCTATCACTGTAGAATTTCAATTAAAGTGAATTTTTTACTCTACCTTTGGTAAGACCAATATTGATGAGAAGAAATTATCGCCCATTTGCTTTCACTATAGAATTACAATTATAGTGAACTTTTCACTCTACCTTTGGTAAGCTCATGGCTGATGAGAAGAAATCATCGCCTGCATTGTTATCCCAGTTATAGGCACTCGCTGGCTCCAGTCCGCTGTCCTCTGTGGATTCAAACTCAGGTTCCTCAGTCTGTGGCCAGCTCTGGTCACCCCACACATCCTGTTGTTCCTTGCTCTTCTTCTGTAAGTTCATACCAGTCTTTTGGCTGTTACCAGTGCTATGCTATAAGAGTGATATAAAACTACAATTCTATTACTGTCCTCTAATATCATGACGATAATGGAGATGACATACATTGGCTTTTCCTCTTAAATTTACATGTATAAAACATTGCCGAAAATTTGTATTTAAATGTCATTATATCTTAATTATGGCTCTTGTCTTCTAACCTGATTATTCATGTGAGAAGACATTAAGACTCTTTCATATTCGTATTAGTGAAACATAGGGATATTCAACCCGAGGATGGAATATCTCTATCTTCCACGAACGTGTATGACAGAGTATTTTTCTCCCATATTATCCGTGTTTTGCATTGTATTAAGAAGTAGTAAGAAAATGGCATCGAAATGATAAATCTCAAATGGTTCAGGCTACAAAAATTCTACGGGCAGCAGTTGAAAGATCGAAGTATTAACTTCAACATGAAGGGGTTTTTTGATCGGCTGCTTACTTTTTTATGTTTGAAGCAAGTGAAATTTGAGAAATCCAGCAAGAAATGTAGGTTCACACCATATTAATACTACATTCATGACGTCTCAATTAAGAAGTGACTTTTGATTTTGTTTTCCCACATCATGGGATGTAAGTGGGTGTTCTTCATGGAAAACTGGATCTTACATACACAGTTGTGGGAGAAAAATAGCTATTCCCTATTTCTAGCCATGAAAACCAGAGCAATTTAAAATGTAATGGGAGGAGAAATATACCATAGATTTGGAGGTCTCCTCTAAACTGCCCCAGTCCTCATCATCATCGTCACCATCTCCCCATCCTTTGTCCTCTTCAGCAGTGGTAGATGTTACCGCTGGTGATGATACTGGGTCGTCCTGAAACAATAACATCAAATAAATTATTTCAAATTCAATCTACAGAGGTCAACTTGGAACAAATGTTCGTTTATAATTTGCAATGTAAAATTACCGTTAGTTGAAAAGACAAGAAATTAAGTCCACAAATACTAAGGACTGTTCCAGTATGGGTGGTGGGGTTAAATCCAGATCTGCCTACCATTCCTTATATTGAATCAGTTTTAATATTTGATGGTTGGTGGGGCCTCTGAAAGAGTGCCTCCCATCCTCCCATGTGGTTAATTCTTGAACAGCCCTTAAAAATTGTGGGAATCAAAATTTATATTTCTAATATTGATATAACAAAATCAAACAATCTACATATTCAGTTATAATTTTTTTACAATATGATACAGTTTTACATACTTCACTGTAAGGTCAAACAAGTTAATTGCTTGTTTCTCTAGTCACTTCATGTGTAAACGATTAAGTGAGAGAGGTAGGCATTTTTTTGCTTTACAACATGCAACAAAGTTTAACCCCTGAATAATTAAGGAACCTATGCCTTAAATATCAAGTTTACGCCTTCCTTCAATATTTTAATCTTTTAAAAAATTAACACCAAAAGCAAAAAGACAAATTGAAAGAAAAAAAACCTTCTACCGTAAATTTTATTCTAACTCACATGAGAATAAAGACCAGTTAATAGGAGAAACAGGAACTTATTTCATCTGACATAACTTTTATACCTTTAGTTAAACATATAAGTTTATATTTCCTTGCAAAGTATGTTATTTGACATGGCTTTAATTTGATAAAACTTGAATGTAATCACCTCTATTTCCCCCCAGTTGTCATCTTCCTCCCAGCCTCCATCCTCATCCTCTGGTTCTTGCTTATGAGGTTCAGATGGCTCTGGTGATGTCTGCTTGGCACTGACTGCTGTAGAGGGAGTCTTCTGTGTAGAAGATGTGGGAGTATTTCCCGACATTGTACGATCTGTGAGTGGAAAAATTCATTTAACATACATGGTCTTAGGTTGGTTATTGATAAATCATCATTTTTTTGTAAAGTTAAAAAAAGTTCTTGTTTTTTCCCCCTAAATATTCTTGAAACAAATTTGATTTAATGTTTTCAAATTATTTCCTGGAGGTTGAATGGAGATTGCACTCATCAAATTTCATTTAATTTAGGTAAATAACAGCACTTACATGTAGTAACATTTGAAACAGTTTTGTGTTAGTTGGTAAATCAAAGATTCCACCTCTTACAGACAATTTGACTTTTCACGGTTAATATTTACTCTGAAGAGAACTTATGAAAGGAGACTCAAGCCACAGGAAAGGAAGGGTAAACAGACACGCTAAAGCTAATGGCAAAAAGGTGTCAGTACTGACAGAGGGCATTGTCAGGAAAGGAGGAGGAGGAGGAGAAAAAGACGGGTGGGAGAGAAGGTAGGAAAGGAAGGGTGGGAGAGAAGGTAGGAAAGGAAGGGTGGGAGAGAAGGTAGGAAAAGAAGGGTGGAAAATAAGGGTGGGAAAGAAGGTAGGAAAGGAAGGGTGGAATAGAAGGGTGGGAAAGAAGGGAGGAAAGGAAGGGTGGGAAAGAAGGGTGGGAAATAAAGAAGGAAAAGAAAGGAGGAAAAGAAGGGTGGAAAAGAAGGGTGGAAAAGACGGGTGGAAAAGAAAGGAGGAAAAGAAGAGATAATAATTTAGAACTTACTATCTGATGGTGACTTTGCTTTGCCTTTGTAGATTTTAGAGGTTAGACTTGTCACTCCTGTAACTGCCCATCCTGCCCAACTAGCAGAACTACTGGCTGCAGTCCCTCCAACAGCCACATGTTTCTCTGTACAGTGAAATTTAAGAAATATAATTAAATTTAATCTCAAACAACCCTATAGATCCACCTGGTACATTTTTTAGAAACCATGGTAGCATTTGGTAAATTATTATATCAAGTTGACACCTTTATCTGCAACTACTTGAAGTCAAATTCAATCCAATCCATAAAAACTATTCCGAAATATTTTGCTGATAGATTTTTTTGATCAATATCAACAATACGTATGAAGCATTCATCATATAGCATTAAATTAATATTTGATAAAAAAAATATGGTATTGGTAATATTGTTATGAATTACCAACTTGAATTCAAGTAAAAATAAGAAAATAGCACATTCAATGCATCAGATCTGTATTAAAAAAAAAAACAGTAAGGTTATTAACTCCGCAATTAAAGACAAGATGGGAATGAAGAAATTATAAATTTCTATACCATAATCAAACGACAAAGAGATAATTTTTTAAGAAATATGTTCGTTCAGACATTTACTGACAAATTTAAACTTATTAAACTATTCTCAGATTTGTGAACAAAGAATTTTTATACCACCAATAGTAACAGTTTGTATTTAACAATAATAAGTTCATTTTGAAGTTCACTCACCCATTTCATCTATCAAGTCTGGATTTTCAGACACTTTCTCTAACTTTGTTATAAAACCATTAATAGCTTTAAAAGCCTACAATACAAAAATAACAAGTAAAATGTGCTCATTAAACATTGGCAATATTGTTCATTTCTTATTGCATAACCCCTTAAAACAGACACACATCCTGATTGTTCATACAGTGACAGGTACACCCCTACTGCAGAAGTTTGACCCAAGCATTCAGTATGTAACCTACTGTTATAAAAAGTAGTTAACATGTGTCTTCCTCGTCTATTGATTAAAATTGGAAGGAATGCATAAGGATTGGATGGCTTAGTGTTAGCATAATTTGAATGAGTGGTGTTTCATGTCAATGTGTCTGCAGTACAATTACAAATTGACTCAGTTTCAGAATAATGGAACTAAGTGGGGTTTTATGTCTGTGGTCTTGGATGATTCAGTAGGACGGCACTACAAAATTTGGCCTGATTATGGGAATGTTTCTCTGATAATTGTCAGACAGCACTATAAAAGTTTGCCAGAGTTTGCATTGTAATATTCAGACACTGTCTTTATATGATAGTTAATGTATGAAATAGATACAGCACATCTGAATTGAAAATAATACTTGATTACGCGTAATTCTTCTGTACTGAGACATTCATAGTCAAAATCTCGTGAGATTTTTGGGGCAAGCAAATCGTGCATGTTGTGTTGTTCTAATATTCAAGTTTTTGTTTGCAACATGCACCACTTTCATGGTTTGGCAGAGTGCTGCAATTCTGACAGTCGGCATGTGTACATTGGTCAGAAATATTAGTTAAAAGTGAAGCCTGTGAAGGCTTGAATTGTTTCAGGCGTATGAGAGGTGTGTGAAATCGCACCAACAGGAGTATGCTGTTTTATCAATATGTTTAATAAATTTCTATTCAAATAAATCGCCCCTTCCATGTATATTTATGTATTTATAGAATGTCAAACTCCTGTGCATCAGCCTGAAACTGAACCAATGTACCTGTCATTGGCCATGTTTCTTGTCCCAGGAATACACTAAATTGCGCCTCCATCACAGAAGAGTTCTGCCATTCTCACTAATCGGGATATCAAGTACTGGGACGACACTACAGCCATTTAAATTGGACAATCAACCCCTTCAGGGTCAAGCCATCCTGTGTCTAATATTCTTGTGACTTATTCAACAGGAACTCTTCAATTCATTAACAACACAGCGTTCTGACATGATAATGTGATTGCTATGGATATCAGCACTAAGGGGAGGATTCATGATTAGGAGGATACAAAATCTGAACGGGCACACAGTCTTTCCCAGTAAAAATATAGTGGATTGTAAAAATATGGTGGATTGTAAAAATATAGTGGATTGTAAAAATATAGTGGATTGTAATAATATAGTGGATTGTAAAAATAAAGTGGATTGTAATAATATAGTGGATTGTAAAAATATAGTGGATTGTAAAAAATATAGTGGATTGTAAAAATATAGTGGATTGTAAAAAAAATATAGTGGATTGTAAAAATATAGTGGATTGTTAAAAATAGAGTGGATTGTAAAAAATATAGTGAATTGTAAAAATATAGTGGATTGTAAAAAATATAGTGGATTGTAAAAAATATAGTGATTTATAAAATCATAGTGGATTGTAAAAAATATAGTGGATTGTAAAAATATAGTGGATTTGTAAAAATATAGTGGATTGTAAAAATATAGTGGATTGTAAAAAATATAGTGGATTTTAAAAAATATAGTGGATTGTAAAAATATAGTGGATTGTAAAAAATATAGGGGATTGTAAAAAATATAGTTGATTGTAAAAATATAGTGGATTATAAAAAATTTAGTGGATTGTAAAATATAGTGGAATGTAATAACATATTGGAGTTTAGGGGGAGGCACATACCAGGTATTTTATACAGTATATCCACCAACTGGCACGCAATTCACTATTCTTAAAGTACTCTTTCTTTATAAAATCATGCCATTCCTATTGTTATAATTCACTTTAATGTATTTCAAATATGATTTTATCTTCATTTCTCCTGTGGTTACAAACTTCTGGATAAATACAAATAATCTTTCATTAAACAGTTTGTCACACCTTAAATATCTTGATGGATTTAGTTTTAAGAGAAATTGAATTTACAAGTAAACACAATCAGTCATTTGTTTTAAGATGCTCATTTCTTGTAAGATTTAAGCCTGATACCTGATCTCTGACCATTTTCTCAGGGTCCATGGTCATTAAACACAGAGGTGGGAGTAGTCGATTGGCTACCTCCTTTAAGAGATAATAATTCTCTGTGGCTGCAATGGCCAATATGCCCGCTTGCCTAGCTGGAGGGAATGGATCTTTTAGTGCACGTAAGAATGCAGATATCGTGATCTTCTGTCTAATCTGAAAATAATCGGAAACAGATTTTGTTTCACTTAATAGAAACTTTATAATTCCTGCTATAAATTAACCGACTCTATTGGAGTCAACTTGACTTCAGATCGTTGTCTTAAAATGAGGTTTCATTGCCAGTACCTCTAGGGTTTATACAATTATTGGTATAAGAATTGAAAATAATATTTTGTATAGTTTTCATTAAATTGTTAACATATGCTATGTTAAAATCACAAATATATTCAAAAGCAAAAGTTACCCTTTTTTATCTGTTTTTAAATTCATGATGTTACTAATGGAGCGAGATCATGTCTATACACATTAATGCATTGATACTCGATGACTTTCATACGAGTTGATATAGCCAGATATTTTATCGATGGAATTTAATAGTTAATGACTTACTGATGGACTGAGATATCCCGCTATTTTGCCGAGACAAATTGTTGTGTTTGTTCTAATTCCACCCTGAAAGAAAAATCTGAGTTAAAATCTGAGTTCATTCATTAAGTATACTTCTCCTCCTTAAAACATTAACATACAAATCAACTGTTATCTCTTATAAATAATTTAGTAAACTCAGAAATATACTACTCATTCTTACATTGGCTTACTCAGCAACTTACTGATCACCTTAACAGAAGCTTTACCAGAAATATACTACTCATTCTTACAGTGGCTTACTCAGCAACTTACTGATCACCTTAACTATACTACTCACGAAAACATTATTTTTCTCACTCAGAAATAAACTGATAAACCTAACATAAGCTTACTCAAAAATCAAATGTTCCTTTTTATACTCACTTACCCAAAAGGAAATTGTTCACTCTCAAATCAGCTCAGTCAGAAATACAGTTGTCTCCCCTTAATTAACCTATTTCAGATTTACCTGCTCATCTTTTGCTTGAAGTCTGGCAAAATGTTTCATAAGTTCCTCGTTCAGGTTCTTATAGTTCAGCTTTTCTGCCAGGTGCAGCATCGCCTGATATGTAGACATAAAACAACCATTGTACAACCATGTGAGAAAACAACACGATAAACTAACAATAAAATACTCAGACCAAGTTCATGAGATTTTGAGACTTTTTGTTTCAATTGTATATTTAAAGGTTATTTTTTTAACAGATTCGTAAGTTTGAACTCATTCCATTGCTGTGGGCGAACTTGACCAAGCATGGTCTGTTTCAGCAAAGGTCAGATAATTAAGAGTAATATCAAATTGAAGAGAAAGTAAAAATTACCTTGATGGTTATCTCCCTTACAACGGGATTGGTGTCCAAGAACCCCTGTGACACTTGTGGGAAAATCTGATCATTCACAACGTTTGGTTGTAAATATTCAACAAAGGAGTCAATCTGTCAAAATAAAATACAGTTATAATTGTACATTGTGCATAAGATGCATTACTCTCTAAGATAATTTTAATATTGTTGTCTTTATCAAAGACATTCCTGTTTGATGCATCTGGTTTTTTCAAGTTATTGTGAACTGTGTGATCTGGTAACGGAGGATTTCGAGTCTGTATCCCCCACATGTACATCTGTCAATATGTTATTTTTTGTCAATTCTGGATTCGGTTCTATTACCTAGAAAGAATAATCATAAGCTCAATCATCTGAACAACTGTGTATCCCTAAGTTTGGTACCTGGGGTTGCCGAGAATTTAAAACTTAGAAAGTCAGCAAAAATGCTATAGTGTTGAACTTAATTGTCACATGTAGGAGTAATATTGAATTTATATTTAATTATTTAAATAGAAGTAACCTACATTTGACCCCATTGACATGCCTCGAAGAAACTTGGTTCTCTGTGCACTGAGATCAAAACATTTATATGCAAGTATTAAACACCAATATTAGTTTATAAGAAAACAATCATCTTTAGATTTTGTTAAACATTCCCCAATTTGGCCCTAAGTGGCACCCAGCTGAGGTCATGCCCCATCATTTGAACAAGTGTAAATCCTCCTCCCATATTAGTGCTTCCTACTAAGTTTAGTTGAAATTGGTCCAGAGTTTTGGAGAAGTCAAAATCGTTTAAATTAACAATGGAGGGATAACTGACAAAATTGGTTTGGGAAAAGTCCAATCTGAACCTTTAGTTCAGATGGACTAAAATCAACACACTCCATGTTCTCTGTTCTTTGATAACTTCTGTGTCTCATCTGCTGTAGGAGTTTAACACGAGTATCTGTTTCTCACCTGTTGTAGGAGTTTAACACGAGTGGCACGATCAGGCGATGAAAATAACTTTACAACACACGGTACAATCTTCTTCTGGTATTCCTCAACCTCCAACATTTTACCAACCTGAAAAATGCAAACTTACTAACTGAAAATCACATCAACAGAAACCATTTTGATTATTATGTTTTATACAGTAAAGGTCAAATTAGGTCACTTTTGTTTGTTTGACCACTTTTAATAACAAATTCAAAACACATTTAGGGTTTAACTACTAGTGACAATGTGATCTTCCAAAACTTTTTATAGTTATGTCTTTCTTAGATATCATGCCCCAGACTTAATGACTTATGATGGTCACTGGTAAGTTAATTTGAATGCTATTCTTTCAGTTCTAAGCATCTAAAATGAAACCTCATGAATCCAAATTCTGGAAAATCATAACTGTTAATCTTTTTGAATATAAAATCTGCAAACATATAATCCGTTCTCTCTTGATATTTTCTTCTACAGTCAAACCTGTCTCTAAAGACCACTCAAGGGAACCAACAAGAGTGGCCGTAAATACAAGTTCAACTTTAATTTTTGAATTATGAAGAGAACAGATCTGACGGTTTGACTGTACTAGTTTCTGACATGTTCCGAGACTGATGAGATTGCTAACTTGCAAAATATAGTGTTACATGTACATACCTTGAAAAGAGGAGCTAGAACACTGGGGCCTGCATTTCCATACTCAAACGCATTGAGGAGTTGTGGGAGAATTTTATGGCGACAGAAAGCCTGAGGGAATAGGTCCAGTGAACCTGTCAGATTGGAGAAGAACTGTGTCTTCTCTGCCTGGTCTTTTATCTGTGTAATACAAGAATATTTAATATTCAATTATGTAAATAATTTCTTTTACTTAAAATACGAAAAACCTTTACTAGTAAATTCATAAACAAACAATACAATGACAAATAAAACTCAATAAAAACACTCAGAAAGAAAAATATAGAGGTTAATAGATATTTTAGCTTAAAAAACTAGAGTTACATTTTCTAGTAAGAGCTGGATCTTCTTTAAATCGCCAATATATCTAGAACACTATCATTTTTTGCTTTGATATAAATAAGTCGTTTTTTCGTACAGTACCTGAAATTCTTCCAAAAATAACATGGTGTCAACAAATGGGTTGTTCAGGAAGCCCTTGATCTGTCTACAGTCCTCAATAAACTTGGCTGGATTTGGTCTGGACTTTGGGTTGGCACCAACCAGTTCACAATAGTTTGGTATTAGATTCTTGGGTATCTGTACATTAAATATATAAATTGTTAATGAAAATAACTAAAGCTGTCAGGATACACTGGTATATTGCAATGCAGCTCATATTTGTATGGCACTGTGATACAAAGAGTATATACCGGTTTTTTCACGTTATTAGGTAATTTTCTTTGGACGCTTGAAAAGCACTGAAAGCACTTAAATTTCAAGCGCTGTTGAGATTATAATATCTAACTAAAACGACAATATGGCCGAGAGTGACAACACTGAAATTCATGTGGTGCTCAACAAAAATGCATATAATGAAATCTTGGCAAATTTAAGATGAACATTAATCCTGCCATCTGCAGTTATGCTGTCACAATATATTTTGGTACCTGTCGTGATACACTAGTTAAATATTGCTATATATTGTGATACCTATTGTGATACACTAGTCAAATATTGAAATATATTGTGATACCTATTGTGATACAC
>JAUMGZ010009898.1:0-15185 GCA_032359645.1 Pododesmus macrochisma | reverse complement strand
GCTACAACATACTGTAAATAGAGACATGTGATAACCATGCTACAACATACTGTAAATAGAGACATGTGACAACCATGCTAAAACATACTGTAAATAGAGACATGTGATAACCATATTACAACATACTGTAAATAGAGACATGTAATAATATTTCATTTTTTATACTGCTGTACAAATGAAAACCATCTGTGTGATGGTCATCAGTGCTCATTAAAGAAAGAAATAAAAGAATAAGAGAGAAATTAATTTAGAGCAATCATAACCTAAAACATTACAAGATGATAAGGCAAAGTGGCGCAGGTGAGTTGTTCTATTTGGCTTGAGTTACCACATCCAAAACACTAGCCTATAATTTTATTTGTGGTAATTTTATTTTTAAAGACTTACATATTATTTTTGAAATCTTATTTTAAAGACTAACATATTATCACTTATTGTAATTTCACACCTTTGATAAAGGTTATCAATATATTTTAACTCAAAAATGAAGTCAGTTTTGGAGATGCCATAAGTGCATCAAACATTCAAAATCTTGTTTCCTTCATTGATGTAAACATACAGTGGGTTACACAGGAACATGTAAATGAAACTGGAATGTCTTTAATCAAATTCATTTGTTAACTATATATTTTGTAGGTTGAATAGTAAGTAATTATTCAGTGCTTAGGCAAAGAATAGAACACCTTTATAGGAAGTAACATGTATCAATAAATTTAATGGTTCAAAAATTGTAAATATTTCTTTTACCAAGTTTTCATCTTCTGATTTCCGCATTTGAGCGTGACAATCCACAAGACATATTCCAAGGGTCTGAACAGATTCATCTCCTTTGACTAGCACTCCGCCAGTCTTAAACACACATTTCAATAGATAATACACAAATGCGAAGGTGGAAGCAGGTAGTAAGTCTTGTTCCTGTGTATCCGATTCAGCAGTTCTTGTGTACAAAATGTTTATAACCCTACCCGCCTGTTCAGCGATGGGTTCTTTTGTCCACTCCTTGTCTACTGTACAGACAGGTTGTAACGCTCTTAATGTAACATTGGAGACTAATGTGCCTGTAGAATTAACAGAAATACATGTTGATATGTTTATACAGTTCTAGAATGATAACAAAATGCATCTGTCTTGTCCACAAAGAAGATCTCTGTCAGATTAGTCTGCTGTGAACTTTAGTAGGGCGTGTGAGGAGTTTTTGTGTAAAAATTGTTAATCCAAAAGATTGTACCATCATCTTCAATGAAGACTCTTTTGGGGGGAGATTTTGATGGTAAATTATTTCAAATTTTTTTAATAAGGAAAGGTCACTCTTACTGACAAAATATGTAGACATCAGCGAGCCTCCGTCAGAACTCCTCGGCTGATGCTTCTCATCAAAAGTTAGGGTGTCCAAGGTGTTCCGAATGCAGAAGCCTTGAAATCTAAACTGGTACTCTTGTTAACAGATGTGCCATAAAAGATGATCTATTTTAACAGGTTGCCATACAGTTTTGGTTCAAGGTTAAAAAGAAACCCTGCTAAATAAGTAGCTGATAAATCTTTACATGTAAAACAGATTTATTATCTCTGAAGAAAAGGCTAAGCAATCAAATCTAGGAAGACTTATGGTACTAACAACTTTTATTATCACTAAGGCAACATGTTAAGGTCGACCATTTTTGATTTTTCAACAACATCAGAACTAGAAATCATAAGGAGTCATTCAATAAAGGTTATTTGACATTATTTCCTACCAATTCTGATGGGCAGTGACAACAAACTGGGATTAAGGTACCTATTTAAAGGAATATGTTTTAGAAGAACTATTCAGAGCTCAACCCTAAAACCTCACATCTATGTACAAGCTCTGGGCCAACCAATTTTTATTAAATCCCCTATTGGGGGCATTAAAAATGGTAGCCTTAAGTACTTTAAATTCTTAGTTTTAGTGATGAAGAAACATGTACCAATATTTACCTAATAAAGGGTCCTCCATGAATGCTGTTAGACCCAGTGTGACAAACACTGGACAAAGCCTTGGAGCTGCTAGTGGTGAATACAGGAGCGATACAACACATGAACAAATCTCATTCATATACTGGCATGTGGCAGTGCCGTTGCCTTGGAGAAGAGCTTTTAGAAGATCACATCCACACATCACAAGAACATCTAGCTAAACACATGAAATCAAATAATATAAAATCACATTTATAACCTTAACTCTACAGTGACAGATTCAGAATGAATTGTACAACGGTAGTATCTCACATACTTATGGATAAAATAAATAGATGCCATTTCCTTTGATAATCTTACTATGAGAATGTCACGGTCAAAACATAAATTGTAGATGAATTTGTAAATCTTTTAATCTACAGTTCCCGAGAAAAAGCTATAAAGTCTAAATACTTTCAAAAAATTTCTTAAAATGTATTTCTATTCTATAGAATTTTCCTAGATTACAGATTACTAAGTTAACTTTTTTCGCACACTAGAATCTCCACGTCAGTAAATTATCATAGCTTATAAGTATTCTTACCTCTTTGAGAGCACTGCGAGTTTGTGACTCCTTCTTTAGACATTCTCGTACTTGTTCTTCTTGTTTTTTATTAAGCTTGGGTGCAGCTTTTTCAGTCTTTCCTCTCTTTTTCTCAATTTCCTATAGCAAAAGATTGATAAAATGCAGTAGATTTCACAAGAACAAGTTTTTTTATTCCTTATACTATCTATGTACAATTTTGTTCACCCTTGTTATCAAAGTTGTAATAAAGTAACATTTTCAGAAATAGCAGCATTTAGAGCTCTGCTGCTTCCATGTTATATTCTAAATTTAGCTACTGTCCAGTAAAAAAAGTTATCTTAAATAGCATACCACAATAATGAATGTTTTGCTATTTTGCAAAAAAATAAATAATGAATGATCACGCAACTGTTATCTGCCAATTATCTGAAAGCGAGCCTAATTCATAGGAGTCATCTTAATTGAATTAAAAATTGGTCTAATCTTTGACTGCAGTTGTAAAACTATGTTGTACCACAATACTTTGGAGCTTTGACCAGAAGAATCAAGTATAAACCAACATTTAAGTTTTATGGATTAAACGGCCTTGATATATAAGGCTAACCCCTGCATTTCTGCCAATAATGCAAGCACATGGAAGTTATATATAATCAAGCACAATATTTAGGAGATCCCAAGACTTGCAATCTTATTAAAATCAAAATATCTAGGATTTTTTCTTTTCAATACTTTGTGTCCAAAGTGAAACCCAAAGTAAATAAATGCTCACTTTTTCAAGTTCTTTTGCCGCCATCTGGTCCTTGTATGAGTACAATTTACTTTCTCTTTTCACATTGGACTCCTTTAAATCATTTGCTTTATCAAAACTAGAAAGGGAACACATACTTAAGTATACATTGAAATTTGTCTTACTTGTTAGTAATTTGGTCCCCTAAAGGTGACCAAGGAGCTAAGCCCCATCATTTGAACAAATCTGAATCCTTTTCCACCTCGCAATGCCTCCTACCAAGTTTGGTTGAAATTGGTTCATTGGTTTTGGAGAAGTGGAAAATGTAAAAAGTTCTTGCCCTTATAGTCAAGACATTCTAAAACTGTTGCGAACACTGCATATCTTGATCTCTTCAGTGATAACAGTACAGACTAATGGTCAAATATGATTTAAAGAGAAACATATTAGCTATTTCCAACATCTCAAATACTGATAGTTGACAATAAAAGGTGCTTATCCAGAAATTAAAAAGATTTCCTTTATTTTGACTTTAATTGTACATACCTCTCCAATAATGCTTTATTGTATAATTCTCCTTCAGGGGAGGAAAATATTTCATACTCCTCCTGCGTGACACACAAAAGTTCTGGTTTCCTTAAGATATCCTGTATGTATTCTATCATAGGGGGCAGCACTGCCTCATGAGCAATTCTTACTAATGTCTGAAGGGCATTCTGTAAACTCTGAAAGACATAAACATATCTGTTGAAGATACATAAAGAGGCGTGTTAAAGAAACATAAAGATATAGGTTGAAGAGACTTAAGATACAAGTTTTTGTTGAAAAATATGTTTGATTTCATTACAAGGGCACTGCAAATGGTATATAATAGGACCGCATATAATTAATCAGTATATTTTGAGTAGAAACCCAGGGGCCATAACTCCATTAATTACAGTCAAATAATAGTGGATATTGAAAACTTGTCCAAGTTTTTACGGTAATTAACTTTGCCCTGAAGTATGAAGTTAACCAGTTAATAATTACTCAAGATACTGGGCGGAAATTATGTGTGCCTGCCGGCCATAACCAGACTGCAAATTTGACATTAACATTATATGATCTGTCTTTCGACGGGCAAATAAAAAATTCCTTTCTTCAAATTACAAAACTATATGCCAAAATTACCTTATCTAGAACATCTCCAGTTTTGAACAAAGACACAAAGAATTCACAGTTTGACTGTACAAAATTCCTGGCATCCAGTTTAATTTGATACAGGATATCTGTCCAAAGTGATTCTTCAAAATAAACTGAAACATGGAGGAAAATTCATTAATCAGACTACAAAAATTAAAATCAAATTCTCAATATAAAAAATACAAAAGAAATAAAACATTTCTAAATTGAATGATTGAGTGTTTTTTTTATGAGAAAAAGTTAAATGCATGCTTGACAAGTCTCCCTATTGAAGAGGGTGACTCCCGATTTTTGACCCTCCTTTTTGACTTTTAACATCTTCAGTATTCCATAAATCTTGTTTTAATTTCAAGTCAAATTAATACATTGCATGAAGCAACAGAAAGTTTGTCATTTTATACAATTATTTGCCAAATAGGGTGTATTGTAAGTACTTTATACCCAATTTTAGATTAAGACACACGATACCCACCCACCACCCCCTAAGAAAGTTTTGAAAAGTTGGCAAGTATGAATATGATTACTGGTTCAAAACTTCACTGCCTTTATTCATGACCTTGAAACCCCCTGTAATGTGTATAAAAAATTCAACATGACCATAAAACATGTGGGAATATATAGTCATGACTGTCACCGGTTGCCAAAAACCGGGTTAGTATCTTTCATCCTATCTAAGGTGCATGAGGTGAAACTCACCTATACTGGGATGATGGGCTGATACAATGGTTGCCTTGGCAATAGAATCGGCATCTTTAGGATCCACCTTTTCTACCATTGTCAAGGTCATTAGAACCTTGGCTAGAATTCTAGGTGATATGTTTTTGTTAACTTCTGGGTTTTCTTTTTCATCTTCTGCAGTTATTGTTTCTGGGTCTACAAACTGGAAAAGAATTTTTGAATGGACATCAAAAATTAAAATTGCATTAAAACGACCAGTTGTAAAAGTATACTCCCTAACAAAATATAATTTATCTGTTTTGTAAATTACTTGTCTCAAATATGTATTTTTGTAGCCCACCATGAAGATTAAGGCTGATGATCTTCTGAATATCATGGCTACACCTTTCAATCTTAAAAATTTACTGAACTCTTTGAGGAATGAAAAGGGGACTGAAATTTGTGCTAATCTTTCACATTTTTACACCAAAATAAGCAAAATAAGCTTCTATCTTGACTGTGCTTACAACAAATATTTGGATCTGACCATTTTATATCAAGTTTGTAATTTCTGCCCTTCTTCACCTTCTGATTTATAGGACAGATATTTCATGGGCTTACCTTTTGAGTGACTAGGAAGTTATTGAACTCTTTAATCAGCGACAGGGCAATGGCTGTTCCTCCCAGTAAGGCCAGGAGATGTTTGACAACTCCGATAGTGACTTTTCTCACACTCCAGGATCTGTGTGTCAGGCAGTGAATGATTGCCTTGTAATAAGGTCTGAAAAAAGACGAAATTTTTGCACATAAATTTTTACCATACAACTATATTCTAAATTGAATGATATAGTCATATTATTTTACATTCTCTAAACATCAACCATACTAACAACCAACAAATTTATGTTTTGGATCTGAATTATATAGATAACATTAATCATGAAATTCAGTTATCTTTTTTAATCTCATCAACACACTGCAACTGCAAAGTCCAACAAGAAAAATCCTCTGAAAAAGTAACGGTTGATTTACCAATTTGAATCAATCTGGCTTCTCTTTGGTGAATTTATTCCACCAGCACACTTACTGACATCTATTTGCTTACCTTTTTCCCCTGGTAAGGGGAATGGTTTTCCTAAATAACCTGGCTATCTTTTATGGGTAGGAGCAATGTTAAGATCCCCCAAGAGAGAAAGAAAGACAGTACGACCTTACAATTAATTTTCAAGCATGCCTTACCTACCAGATAGCATTATAAACATTTCTGTTCAGAAAAAAATCCTCTATAATGGTATAAACTGCTTCTTTTTCAATACATTCCGTATCATACATACTTGGAAACTTTCTCTGTCATTTTTTGAGGATATTCAAGTATCAGCTTCTCGGACAGGTTCATCAAACTGCAGAGGGCTGAATAAAGAAAGAGAACAGAATAAAAGTACCAATAACAAATATATAAACTGGACTAACTATACTGACAGAAAAACATTGAATAAAGACTGCAGACTAACTATACTGACAGAAAAACACTGAATAAAGACTGCAGACTAACTATACTGACAGAAAAACACTGAATAAAGACTTCAGACATTTATTAATAATCTCTCGATATATAAATTAAAAGATGATGACACAGTAGTTTAACATTGATCTGCTTAAATAGTGTTTATGGAAATGTTTACATCTTTATTTCAACAATACAAAAGTTTAATAAGTTAGGGCTTAACGTCACGTCCAGAATCTTTTACCAATATTGTGACAAAAAATCAAAGGAGAAAAACCAAAAGATAGGACAGGAAGAGAAGCAGCGACAGGAACGACAACCATAATGTAGACTTATCTTGAATTTGATAAATCTTTTACACAGCTTCTGCATCATTTCTCTACTTTCGGTTTAATGTTTAATTAAGAAATCTTCATTTAAACATATAAACAAAATAAATATCATACTAATTAATATTTGAGTTATTATCCCAAGATTCCTGACTTGGGAAACCTTGTTAAGTATACTGAGAGGATTCTCAAACCGTAAGATATTCCTATTAGATATTTATCAATGACAAAGATGATTAACATACATACTTATAATATTGGACTATCAGAGTAATCACCTTTGATGTCATGACAACAGAACTCTTCAACTGTTAAAGGTCAGCCAACCTCCATTGTTTTGTTGTTAGAATGTGTTCTTGTGAATACTACTTTTGTGATAACAATGTAATATTAATTTTGAGTTGATTAATTAAGATCAGAGTTATCACCCTTGATGTCATGACAACAAAATTCTTCAATTGTAAACAATCAGCAAACTGTCATTATTGCGAGAACGTGTTTATGTGATTACTACTTTGTGATTGTGGTGTAATATTAATTGTGTGCTAATGAATAAAGATATGTTGTAATGCCTCCAGTGTTGAGGGACATATTTATCACTTATTTTTTAAAACACTCACAGTGACCAGCATCAAATTGTACTTACCTTCCTCTCCAGCTGCTGACAAGTATCTGTCATTGGCAAATAACTGGGTCTTACTATCCAATACAATATTCCAAAATGGTCCAAACTTTGATTCTGTTAAAATTAGATTTATATAAAAACTCAATACAGAAATTTAAACTAACTATCAATCATTAGTATAAACAGTTTAGCACTTCATTTTTGTTATAGATCTAGTTAAAGAGTTCTATTATGAAAGTTCTTTAAGTACCACAAATCTGAATTAGAGATAAATGTAAATCACTTCAAAACTTGAATCTCATTAGCTACAATTTGTAAAATATAATTACCAGAGCTTTTGCATCAACCGAACAGCTTAAAGAGTATTGAGACTTTTACCTAGTAAAATATCTATCAAGGTCAGTTTAGAGAGTATACAGACTTTTACCTGCTTGGATATCTATCAATGTCGACTAGAGAGTAAACAGACTTTTACCTGCTTGATAATCTATCAAGGTCAGTTTAGAGGGTATACAGACTTTTACCTGCTTGGATATCTATCAAGGTCAGTTTAGAGGGTATATAGACTTTTACCTGCTTGGATATCTATCAAGGTCAGTTTAGAGGGTATACAGACTTTCACCTGCTTGGGCATCTATCAAGGTCAGTTTAGAGGGTATACAGACTTTTACCTGCTTGGATATCTATCAAGGTCAGTTTAGAAAGTATATAGACTTTTACCTGCTTGGGTATCTATAAAGGTCAGCTTAGAGAGAAGACAGACTTTAACATGCTAGGATATCTATCAAGGTAAGTTTAGAGAATATACAGACTGTTATCTACTAATATATATATATATAAAAGTCAGCTTAGACAGTATAGTCTTTTACCTGCTTGGATATCTATCAAAGTCAGCTAAGAGAGTATAGTCTTTTACCTGCTTGGATATCCATCAAAGTCAGCTTAGAGAGTATAGTCTTTTACCTGCTTGGATATCTATCAAAGTCAGCTTAGAGAGTAGTCTTTTACCTGCTTGGATATCTATCAAAGTCAGCATAGAGAGTATAGTCATTTACCTGCTTGGATATCTATCAAAGTCAGCTTAGAGAGTAGTCTTTTACCTGCTTGGATATCTATCAAAGTCAGCTTAGAGAGTAGACAGGCTGCAGACACAGCTTCTGTGACTAGATTGATCTGGTTAGGTTGTGCGTTGCCTTTCTCCATTGTCTGTATGAGCATTGGTATCATATCTACTCCCTGTGGCAGGGTGTCACCTGGCAACAATAAACAAGAAGCAGCATGATAAAACAGTACTATGTATATATAATTTATACAACACAACACCTGAAGAAATGTAAATTTGATGACTAAAATTTAATACCATCTTTCATATCTCAAAGAGAAGCCAACTCCTGGTAAGCCAAATACAATTTTATGTGTTTTTGTGAATATACATTATATATACTGTATGGATGCGAATTGTCAATTAGTGACCTGCCTGATTTGGAGAGTTACTCAATAAAGATTGTTTCATCTTATATTGGTTCTTATTTACTTTATAAAATATAGGCCAACAAGATTCAGTAATGATTAAAAGTTTTAGAATGAAATGTATAGAAATGCATTACCATGAAATGAGGCATTCATACACTGAATGTAGGCATTCCTCACAGCTGATGTAGCTGACTTCAGGGTTATCCCTTTCTGCAAGATAAGGTGAGAATGCATTCAGAATCTATATATACAGACATTTCATTGATCACATATTCTTTACACAAATCACATTTCAGAGCATTATATCAGACTTCATGGCATTATATTCATTATGCAATCAGATTTCAGAGCATTATTTTCAATACGCAATCTGATTTCATAGCATTATATTCATTATGCACTAAAAGTTCATAGCATTATATTCATTATGCACTAAGAGTTCATAGCATTATATTCATTTTGCACTAAGAGTTCATAGCATTATATTCATTATGCACTAAGAGTTCATAGCATTATATTCATTACGCAATCAGATTTCATAGCATTATATTCATTACCCACTAAGATTTCATAGCATTATATTCATTATGTAATCAGATTTCATAGCATTATATTCATTATGTAATCAGATTTCATAGCATTATATTCATTATGTAATCATAACTCAGAGCATTATATTCATTACGCACTAAGATTTCAAATCATTATATATTGACAGACCCAACGTCACCCAAATAACTGAACCATACCAAACGAAAATATTGTGAACTACCATGGATATCATTTCACCCAAAAACTTTGTATATATACCTGTCTTCAGGACAACTCACCTTGAACCACTGCATCAGTTTGTCAGGAACACTTGTATAAAACTTCCCACACCACTTTGATAACATGGATAGAGTGTAGACTAAAGTGCTCTCATGTACTGTTGATAAAAAAAACAAATAACTCCTTTTTAGTATCATGTCATTAAACAGTAGGCAAATCATGTTCCTAAAGGATGAAACTTAATAATAGCAATTGAAAGAATTTTATAGTTTTTTTTTTTAAATTTAATTCTGTTGCATCCATTATTCTAAGTCGCCTCTCTAACTTTTATTCCTACAATTCGTCCATTGAAAGGGAAATTGCCTAACATGAGGGAGGTGATGCATTGTTTTTAGTCACTATCCACCTTCATACTAAATCTTAAGTCAATCGTGCATGAAACAGCCCAACAATTATGTTGACAGCCTTTCATTATTTCAATGAGATGTCTTTTACATTTACAGGGTAAGTGGCTATTTTGCAAACAAACTTTTGAAGGACATAGCAAAACTTGTAATTTCTCTTTCAGGACAATTTTAGTGTAAAGATTTAACCTAACATTCAATGACGGACCATCTAAAAGCTGTCCTACCTTCGGTTTGTAAGAGGGGTATAAACTTTTCGGTGACTGTGTCTCCCAGACTCTGTAAAGCATATACACCACTAGCTGTAGTTTGACTAACGCATCCAATTGCTGTCAAAACACTGGTTCTTTGATCTGGTGTAGACATTTTCCCTTCAGATCCTTAGAAATAGAAAATTTTAATATCTCGATTCAAAAAATATATCCAATGATTAACAAAACCGAATAAGCAACTAAGTCATGCCAGGTATATTTATTGAATAACTAGTAAATATGTTTGTAAAACACAAACTCCCCAAAGGAGAAGTCAAACTCATAGTTATACATGTTTTAACAAATTAAATCTTTGGAAGGATGGATGAACAGGAAAGTCCAACACTTAATACACATGATTACTTCGTAGCAGGGCATATAAAATAAGATCTCTTCACAATTGAATAATCAGATATTCATTGTGGTAAAACTCAAGTTTTTACTTAAATTCTCTGTTAGAAGGGGACTGACTACAGTAGCCATTGATGGCAGTGTAGCTAATTATCCTTCTCTTTATATCCGCACTTCAACAAACAAGTCTGTGTTTAATTTAAACAAAAACAGACAAATAATGCTGAGCACAATAACCAAATCTACTTAATCGGATATTATACAACATCATTGAAGCAATTCTACTGATGGCTGAATGTTGTGATTCAGTTAAAAAGTATCGATATTTAAAACTTAAAGTGCTGTATCTTACATTGAAACAGCGGCCATTATTGAGAGACAATATATTAAGAAAAGAGCTTGTAATTTTGAACTATTGACAGAGACTGTTATTTCAAGCCAATAACGATCAATGTCAATTTAAACCATCTGACAAAAATATGTATAAAAAGTTGCCATTAAAACAAATATTGTAAGTATAAACATTTTAGATGTATAAGTTTAAACCGTTTAACAGGTATTTTAAGTATAAACCGTTTAACAGGTATTTTAAGTATAAACCGTTTAACAGGTATTTTAAGTATAAACCGTTTTAACAGGTATTTTTTAAGTATAAAAGTTTAACAGGTATTTTAAGTATAAACCCATTTAACAGGTATTTTAAGTATAAACAGTTTAACAGGTATTTTAAGTATAAACCGTTTAACAGGTATTTTAAGTATAAACCCGTTTAACAGGTATTGAATCATTTAACACAGTAAATTCAATCCTGTGAGCAGACATTAGTTAACCGTTCTGTAAGAAGGGGACTGACTACAGTAGCCAATGAGGGCAGTGTAGCTAATTATCCTTCTCTTTATATCTGCACTGCGATGAAGTCTGTGCCTTGTCGAGAGACAACAGAAGAATAAAATGGAGTGCATTAGATACTTCAACTGATTCACTCAAACCTTATTTTCTATACAGAGATCATCTGTAATTTTTTCCAATTTTATATTCAAGTTTCTCTAAATCAAGTTTTGTATACATGTATATTATTTGAAATTTTAACGAATTTCAGATTCTTGTTAGCAGATTATTCCACGTTTATAAATCCCTTTCCAATGTTTTTTTTTGTTTTTTCAATATTGGAACCCATATTTTGCACCTGTGACGTCACAAGAATAAGATGTTGTAACACAAATCATTATGTGACGTTTGGACAACCATGACCATGTGAAAAAAATACAATGGGGCACTTCAGCAATTAAATCACTTAAAAAATAATTTATGTGATGGTTTTGTGTCCAATTAACACAAGAGTCATAATTACAAATACCTACACAGAAGAATTCTGGAAACTAAATATTAGTAAGCGGCAATAGAGTCAAATCAGTTGTCCTTGAATTTCACCTACCATTGAGGATACCAAAGAGATGTATGATGACCTTCTCAATACTTCCTGTATCACTACATTGTAAAGCCAGGTTCTTAAAGGCAGACACAGCTTCTGATCTAGTACTGGCATCTTTGGAACAAAGTTGTACTGAAAAACAAGCATGCAAAAACATTCCTTAAAACGATCAATAATTAACCTATTATAAGGTATCAATGCAAAAAATATAATCTAAATTATAATTTAAATTTAACTTTGTATTTACAATAATTCTACAAGACTTTCAATTTATGTATTATATATATATATAAAGGTCAAAGAAAGCTTATAGTGTAATTGTTAACAATAAAACTTCAAACTGCCAAAAGAAGTATGACAAAATTAAACACAAATTTAAAAGCAAATTTCATTCATACGCCAGGTCACAAGAATAACCCACAATGTCATACAATTGTGATACATATTACCTATGAAGCAATTTATGGTGCTTATACTTACCACCAAGAGGTTTAATCAAATCCTCCACATATGGACGTAGATCCAGACTTAATCCTGATATTAGGTACTCAACACCTACAACAGAGCAAATATAATGAAAATGTAATACACAGCAATCAATTTTATACTACAGAGTATGGTTGTCTGTGAAATTTAGCTAATACATATGCAACAGCCAATCTAAACATAATGTTTATATATACTCAGCACTTTAAAAATATTTTTATATACAATTGCATTTGAACTCCAAAAGTTTTTAAGGTGTAGATATTTGTATGAATGTGGACTGTGTCATGAATTTGGATAAAATCGATTTGGAACAAAAACACAGACATAAATCCAATATGCCCTAACCTATTTTGTTGTAGGAGAATAAAAACATGAACATAATAGTGGAACGTAACAAACTACACAAAAAAGATACTCTGATAATGCATAGATTCTTCTGGCTGTTAGAAGGGGACTGACTACAGTAGCCATTGATGGCAGTGTAGCTAATTATCCTTCTCTTTATATCCGCACTTCAACAAACAAGTCTGTGTTTAATCAAACCAAAAACAGACAAATAATGTAGTGTGCGATAACTTTATTAATATAATCTACTTAAATAAATTCTGCTTCGTTCAAGGACTTCTTTTTCCTTTTTTATAAGGTTTATTGAAAAAAAATGATGTGATATTCTGTACGACTTCATTTCGCATCTGCAGTAGTGCCATATCATACTTGCCAAGTCTCCTTATTTAAGAGGGAGACTCACGATTTTTTACTTTTCATATCTTCAGTGTTTTAATCTCAAGTCAAATTAATGCATTGCATAAAGCAACAGAAAGTATGTCATTTTAGACTATAAATTGCCAAATAGGGTGCACTGTAAGTACTTTTTAGACAATTTTAGATAAACGTAAGACACATGATGTCTCCCCATGAACATTTTTAAAAGTTGGAAAGTATTCAATATGATGTTTTATTGAGCAACACATGACAGTTACATGATACCAGCCACTTGTTTTATTTAATTTATCATGGCACATCTTCATAAAATGTACGTAAACATGCCACATATGTCATCTACTACAACAATTATTGCACTTTTATTCAAAAAGATATTATGATTTATGAAATACATGCATCGGATATCAATCTCGGCATTTGATCTTGGTCAATATTGATTATCTGCGCTCCATTAATAATATCAACCTCACTTAAGTTCAATTAATGTCTTAAATCAAGTAATTAGACCAAGCTGGGCATAAAAGCTAAGTAAACATTATATGATTTGCATATTATAATAAATGTTGTATAAAAAAATATCAACAGTGGCCAATTAAGGCTAACAAATTTAAGTTCAAACCATTTGACAGACAATGTAAGTTTAAGATTCTGTAAGAAGGGGACTGACTACAGTAACCATTGATGGTAGTGTAGCTAATTATCCTTCTCTTTATATCTACGCTGCAATAAAGTCTGTGTTTTATCAAGAGAAAACAGACAGATTGTATCGAGTGCATAAAGGCATACAATAGTTTCTTGAATTTCACAGAATTTTAGCATTTAACAATTGTTTTACTGTTATCAACAAAAACCAGAATGTTCAGATACTTTTCATTAGTCCATATTCTTTCAAATTCTAAAACAAGTACCGTATGCTGCTCATCTTGAAAACTATATTGTAAAGTTGCACTAGTTATTGCACTTGAGCATTTTTTGGTATTGGAATGTTTTTGAAAATTCTTTTTCCGCATGCTTATACAGTAATTTTTCCACAGGGGAAAAAATAAAAATATTTTTGTATGTGACATCATCATAATTATTGCTGTCTCACTCCATTAAGCATACCACATTAATGGGATAGAGAAAACACTGATTAACTCGGAGTCAGGCTAAGGAAGGTTGGTACAATATAGTTAAGCATGCTCGCTACAATGCCATTGTCTTTCCCATCACATTCATGACGTGTGTTAGATTTACGAATCTTGAATCTTGCTGCATATGTCATGTATGCACACTTGAAAAATCAAAATCTAATCCTGTTTTTAAAGTTGCCTATTCTGTAAGAAGGGGACTGACTACAGTAGCCAATGAAAGCAGTGTAGCTAATTATCCTTCTCTTTATATCTGCACTGCAATAAATAGTCTGCATCTTATCAAAAGAAAACAGAAGAATAATTTAGAGTGCATTACACATACTTCAATAAGACATAAAAACCTGACACCTGTCTTTCTGCTAATGGTTGCAAAATACTTAATATGGGAGAGTGGGATAATAATTTTCTAAGTTCAAGTTTTTATATATGCTAAATAGAGACAAAGACAATGACTTTAATATTGGTCATCTGAAACTGGAAAAATAACCTTATGTTAGGTATCTAAAATTTGATTAATGCTGGTAGTTAGCAGTATTTTTCTATTTGTCATGAATTGTACATAATATGTGACCGCGCCTAGAAAAATAGGGACAGAGGAGGAGAAATTGGAAATTTCGATTTTCACATTTTTCAA
>JAUMGZ010009887.1:0-10230 GCA_032359645.1 Pododesmus macrochisma | reverse complement strand
CACACACACACACACACACACACACACACACACACAGAGAGAGAGAGAGAGAGAGAGAGAGAGAGAGAGAGAGAGTATGCATACCTGTATAGACATAGATTTGATTTGTGTTTGCTTATCAAATATTATAGATTCTTCTAATCGATCTGTTTGTTGAGTGGTTTAGAGAAGTTGAGAATATATTTTATACCCTTATCTCCAGGTGTATTTAAAGATTCGTGCAGTAAGCACGGCGCGGTGTTAAACACCCGGTTGACACGGTACTGACGGTATGTAGAAGATACTTTAATACTCTACATATGGACAGACTTCATGTTCTGTATTATTTCTTATTGATTTTAAATATTGTTTGATAAAACTTGGAAATACTTCCCTCTGTAGTGATAAGCCTCACAATCTCTGTTCTATCATATGCCTGCACACTAAAACAAAATTAAATTTCTGTGTGCGTAGATGACTTATGTTTACTTAAAACTTAGTTAAATTTGATTAATAATAACAATCAAATACGAACTGGTTATATAGAGTGGACAAATGGGATCGTTTTAAAATCCGGTGGGTGAAGACGTTTTGTAAGTTCCATCAAACTCTACCCCATACCGGGGGCCGCAGTGGCCTAGTGGTTAAAGTTGCCGACTTGTAATCATAAGAGCCTTTCACCTTCTAGTTCGATTCCCTTTCAAACTCTACCTCATAACGTCGAAACTCTACCTCATACCGCCCAAGCTCTACCTAATACCGTCCAAACCCTACCCCATATCGTCCAAACTCTTCCCCATACCGTCTAAACTCCACCCCATTCCGTCCAAACCCTTCTCCATATCGTCCAAACTCTACCGATTACCAACTGAACTCTACCTCATTCTGCCCAAACTCTACACCATACCGTCCAAACCCTACCGTTTACCATCCAAACGCTACCCAAAACCGTCCAAACTCTACACCATACCATCCAAACTCTACACCCTGCCGTCCAAACGCTTCACGATACCGTCAAAAATCTACACCATACCGTCCAAACGCTTCACCATACCGTCCAAACCCTACCGTTTACCATCCAAACGCTACCCATACTGTCAAAACTCTACACCATACCGTCCAAACTCTACACCATGCCGTCCAAACGCTTCACCATACCGGCCAAACTCTTCACCATACCGTCCAAACGCTTCACCATACCGTCCAAACCCTACCGTTTACCATCCAAACGCTACCCCATACTGTCAAAACTCTACACCATACCACCCAAATGCTTCACCATACCGTCCAAACCCTACCGTTTACCATCCAAACGCTACTCCATACTGTTTAAACTCTACACCATGCCATCTAAACCCTTTCCCTAAAACCGTCCAAACTCTTATTCAAACGATTGTATGCAAATCGTAAAGAAATCTTGTCAATACGTATAACACATCATAAACACTTATAAGAAATACTGTAGCTACGCGTATGGTAACAATATATTAAACAAACCCGATCAGAACAATTGATCAAAACCCACTCCCAAACTAGGTTTCTGCATTGAAGGGGCCTCTATTCGGAAGCTGCGTTAGGTTATTTCATGTATCTAAAATTTTAGATGAAATCGATTTAAACGAGGTATGATTAAACTCCAAGATAACAAGAAGTAAAATGGAATACGGCAATATGTTTAAATGAGCGTTATTAAATCTGTACCATTTAAAAAGAGTAAATGCGATATGAATATGGTGTTGTACGTATGTCTTTAGAAGTCTGATCAATCTATACACGAATTCAAATTAAGAATGCATAAATAAAACTTTTATGTATCAAGAGTACACATACCTTGCTGTTTTGAATAGAGGCAATGTTTAAAGTTCTACAAATTGATATGCAGAGGTCAAGTTGACATTGGCACACTGAATCCTTATGCTATAAAAGTATAATTTAATTTTCTCTTATCAAATACGACCCGTCTTATATGACGGTAAACTATTGAAATGTTTAAACTTATGATATGTACATAACTTTTCTTTATACAAAAGTCAGTGAATTTAAAAAGATTTTAGATATAAGTATAGAAATAAATACAACTCTTTCATGTTTACGTCATAATGTAGACACAACTTCATTTTTCTATTCAAGTTCTTGTGAGTGTTAGTTCGCTGTACATATAATTATTGTTTTCTAAGAACACTTCCAACAGGGGATAACGACTTTTGTTAGACTCAAATGTGAAAATTGCATGCACTATATGCTTAACTATTTTATGCTTAATGTTACAATTTAACAGTTATAGAGGCATGTTCCAGATTGCAGTTTTGTATTATAGAGTATATATTTGTATGTGATGCTATGAGGATATTATTCATGTGGGCTTACGTAAGGTTTGCCCCCCCCCCCCCCTAAAAAAATTGCTGCCATAGGCCAGGTACATCCATATATATAATATACTACCACCTATTTGTATAGAAATATATGCGTGTGCTTATAGGTGAGGCGCATGCTTATAAGTGTCATATTTGGAACTGGCGTTATCCTTATTGTCCTATCAAACCTTACTATCGTACCAAAGACGTGACAACACCTTTCAGAAACACTACCCTCTATAGCTAGACACGAACAACGTTTTGTGCCATCACACCAATGATTATTTTTTAAACAAAGATGTGTGGTGATTGTGATATGAAAATGATAACGTTTTTGCAGGCCAAGGTCAATAGTTACCCTTTAAACCCATTTTAACATAAAAGATAAAACTTTAACTCTTTTGTTTTATCATATTGCGAGATGTACTATAGTCATGTCGCTATCATCAGTGAAGACACATTAAAAGATCAAATCAAACTGATGAGTTCTAACTGAGATGTAAACGGAAGTTATTTTAAAACATTCTTTAACGCAAATTAAACGATGTCATTATATAAATATACACATTTATAACAAATTTTAAAACACAAAAAGTGATTGAAAGGGAAGTTAAATGGCTTATACGGACAAAAGTCATAAACTTATTAATTTGTTTGATATATGCATGGTTACGTATGTAACAGGTTTTACCGAGATCTGTTTGTGTCGAGATCTATTTATATAATTATAGCGTTTGTGTATAAATATCTGCCTTGTGGCTCGGCTAGACGGCAAGGAAGAAGTACAGCAAAGTAAGGCGGCGAAGTTTGTCGGAGAAACTTATAGACTTATAGGTTCCGACATCGTCCAAGACTCTACGCATGTCAAATATCCGTTCTATAATAAGTACAGATTCTTGTCCACCACTCGAATATAAAAAAATAATTGATTATAGCTTCTTGATGGGTTTTAGATTAATCATGTCGGCTTCTGTACTGTAAGCAGTTTTCTATTTTCAAACTTTGGTTTACTCCGCGATAATACAATGTAAATGTGAATATACTATCAGGCTAATTAAAACACGTGTTATATTGTTTTTATTCCGTCGACTTAATTGTACCTATCATTATATGGTGATACACTGATCCGATTTCATTTTACAAACCAATTCAAACTACTATATATACCCAAGTTGATTTTCAGAAAATGAAAGTAAAACCGGTTTTGTATATATATGTCTATATTTAAACTTGGTTGTGGTATTCCAAAATTCAGTTTCATGTGTGTAATACTTACTCAAAATGTATTTTCCTTAACTTACAGGAACAAGTTTGGACCAATCGTTAGTGTTGAACTTAAAAAAAAAAACCACTCTCATGCGATAGTTGCCATGTAACATTTAAATACAGATGATCTACAATCACGTTGACCTCCGTCACGTTAAAACGGGACGTATTGAAGCATTTACTTCCGGCTTTATTCTTATATTAGAATACTTGTCTCGATCGTGATTCTGAATCATAATTGTCGCCGCGGTTTACAACACACACTCACTGTACGTGGGTTCATATATAGACCAAAACAAAACTTGAATCATGCGGCTGCTTTTATATTCTACTGCCATTCTAGTCTTAGTACAGTGTTCTTTGGCGAAAAATGTACAAAATTCAAAGACAAATGACGAAGGAACTTTTTCATCACTGAACAGCGATGATTTCTCAAACGGACAACCACCTAAATGTCTTGCCAGTAACAAAGAACTCTTACAATTTGAGGTTCTTCCTGGTATCGGATGGGATAACCTGCAAAATAAAGAAGAAGGTCAGTTGATTCAAAATAACTACACTATGTGTAGGACAACAGGCGATGGACAATTCTTGATTCCAGATACAGTGTACACGATTCCCATGAAGCAGAGTAGTCTTGAACAATTTGCGGAGCTGTTTGACCATTGGCAAGACTTCAAGTCGACAACTTCTACGTCAATCAACGTCAACGCTGGACTAAATCTCAAGCATTTTGGAATTAGTGGAGGATTTTCATACGAGAAGGAGAGTGTGCGATCTAAGCAGGTACGTGATTTCTCTTCCACAACACGCGTTCAATTACGATATGTCAGGTACACTGCAAAACTCCAACCCGATGCCAAACTTCACAAATCTTTCAAATCTCGTCTGCTGAGAATCGCCTCATTCATTCAATTCAATAATACAGAAATGGTCAATTACGAAAGTCAACTTTTGGTTCGAGACTTTGGTACGCATGTCATCACCAGTGTGGATGCTGGGGCACTTCTCGTACAGACTGACCAGATAAAATCTACATTTTCAAAGTCTTATAGCATGGACAAGAGCAAGGTGTTAGCGAGTGCTAGCGCTTCCTTCATGAGTGTTTTTCACGTGAGTACAAGTGTTGGTCATTCGACTTCAAAAGAGACGACTGAACAGTATCTAGGCAACCGTACGCATTCAGTTACAAACACTTTTGGTGGACCGCCTTTCAAACCAGATAACTTTAGTATCGACAGTTGGGTAGATGCTATGTCTAACAATTTAGTAGCTGTTGATAAGTCGGGTGATCCTATATATTTTCTTATTACGCCTCTAGCACTTCCGGAATTGCCAACGTTTACTGTTTATCAACTAGTACAGACTGTTACACGTGCTGTCGATGAGTATTACAAACAAAATGTGTATCGTGGCTGCACAAACGCCGAATCGCCAAACTTCAGCTACCTGGCAAACATTGATGACGGCACATGTGAAAGTCCATCGACAAACTATACATTCGGCGGTGTGTATCAAACGTGTGAGAGATCTGGAAGTATATCCCAGAATTTGTGTGCTGGTTTAGAGCAGAAAAACCCTCTCACTGGCAAGTTTAGTTGTCCAGAAGGATACGAATCTGTTCACCTTGATTCTGGAAGAAGATCTCAATCGGAGGTAAAACGCGAGTGTCATAGGTGTTGGCTATTTGCAAAATGTTGTCACAATGAAATGTACACTGGTAATGCTCATTTTGAAGCATACTGGTGTGCTGCCACTGGAGAAGTTAAACAGAATCATGGTTACTTATTTGGAGGACTGTACACCAGTGAGGTTACAAATTTACTGACAGAAACTCACAGTTGCCCTTTGTATTTCTATCCACTGAAAATAACAGCAGATTTGTACGTCTGCGTGAGCGACGATTATGAACTTGGTTACGAATTTTCTTTGCCTTTTGCGGGTTTTTTCAGCTGCATATCGGGTAATCCTCTAAAATTACATTCCGACGAGCAACAAAAACACCAGAAAAGCAACACTCTTTTATTGGGAGCATATCTAAGATCGTCCGGCCCACAACACTGGCCGCGGGGATGCCCATCCGGGTACAGCCAACATCTAGCGGTTGTTAGCAACAATTGTGAAATCAATTATTGCATCGAGGCGCACGCACTGAGGGCAAGGAGGTTACCCGCGATCAAACGCCCTCCGTTCATGAGAATTCCTAGTTCAGGATTCGTGAACGACCATTCCTACTTTCAAATATCAGATGATGGATTGACATGGCAGACACTAGACAGCGCCTCAGACGGCAACGCATACGATGGCGGCACGAATCGACCACAAATGGGAGGAAAGGACACGAGTGATGAAGGCATAACGAAAGGAGGCGTCGCTGCTTTATCCATCGCTGCCACTGTCGTATGTATAGCTGTTGTTGCCTTTTTAGTCGCGCGATTGAAAAACACAAAGAAAAAGGATAGTTCTCGCTTCCTTGGAAGAGAAACAGATGTACTTGTTCCAAATCAAAACGGACAGTACGGATCACAGGCTACTAATGAACAAAGAGAAGTAAATGATCAGTGTTGATTAATGTGAATTTGATGTAAATCGTGTTAAGCGTTCTATTGCATCACCGTTTGTTCTTTTCGTGAAACATTTTCGTTTTTGTTCATATAGATATGTGGCTCTCTTTGTTGGACAACGATCAAATCGAGACAGATTGATTTTATATGGCCCCCATAGCTAAAATAAAGAATGATTCTACGAGACACAACAGAACCAACATTTATATTAGGGTTTGTTCAAGGAGGAATTCCTGATTTTTGTTAAGAATTAACTTTTTCTTCTTAATTTATTTTTGTCTTTTTTTTTACGTTTTTTTAGAGACAGATGGAGGTGTTATTTTGTTGTTGTTTGTTTTGTTTTTGTTTTTTTCTGTCTAATTTGAAGTTTATCGATCTTGATTTTAGCAGAAATTTTTATTTTTATCTTATGATACAGACATATTTAAAACACGGAAATGATTTCTACAATACATCGTTTAATTAAGGAAAAATTTTCATTCTTTAAAAAGCAATATGTCAAGAATATGCCACCGTTTATTTTTAACACAGGCACAAAGAGTACTGGGGATGGGGCCCCATCTTGCTCCTGTACAATATTATTATAAACATAATTATAATCTTACTAGTATAATATTGAATAATTATATTCATATTGAAAACATACTTATTATTGCCTAAACTTGTGCATTTCTTAATTTAATATCTTACAAAGGATCACCAAGTCTGTATAATACACTACATGTATAACATTCTTTCAATACTTAATATGTAGACCTAGCATGTCTAATACATTATTAAAACTACATGTACTATAAAATTCCTTTAACGATATGTATATTTAAAATGTCAAATACATTACTTATGCTATAAGAAGAATGCACGAAAGCCATAGGAAAACAGTACTTTCACATTGAATCTGGTTTATATAGTTATATTAATTATGTTGTGTTACAGACATTTTCTGCTAATGTAGATAAGGGGGATAACTCAAATTACTAATCCTCAGGTGGCCACGAAGAGTTTATCAATTAACATTTGTTTGATTATTATATAGCAATATGTATCTACTTGAATGTGTTTGATTATTTTGTGAATCGCTTTGTTATTTCTTTTCTTAATACATGTATATATTATTCATGTACTGATATAAACACTTGTTGCATTTATATATAAAGGCATTTTTTGTATTCATTTAAAGTAATATACACAGGCATTTTTGGTGTTCATTTCTAGTATGAATATTGATATATATCATTATCTATTTGTGTTAAGAACCCTTATATTTTTTCATAAAAATAAAATTGCAATATTTTACTTTTTAAATATTTTTCAACATTTGTTGAGCGAATCCAGGGTATTCTAAAACTTGTGTAACATTAAATTGATTACTAGTGCACGTGCTTTACTGAAAGTGTTCGTGTTTGATAAATATGTTTTTTTCTATTATCAGAGTTAAGTTTTCCTCTATTTCTTTACCCCAAGGCTAGTATGCATAACACGTTATTTTTAAGTCGATGTATTTAAAAATCCTCTGGTTAAATATTTTGAATTTGAAGTGTGTTTTGATCTAAGTGCTTTGCTTCGCCTTATTTCCGGATTATTTAAATACAACAAATAATGCTGTACCCGCCGAAGATGTGCTGTTGGCTAAAGGGGTCAGGTGAATACACATGCTCGTTGGACAAGGGGGACCTGACCTCCCTGAACCCTGACCATAGTTGTATGTAAAAGTGTTTTAGTCAAAAAATAATTGGAAATGTGTTGTAGTTAAATAAAAGATTTAATCAATTTTGCCTGGAATTTATCATTTTGTTTAAATATTATTTGACCTTATTTTACATTTGTTTGTTGATATTTAACCAATCAACAACACTGAATGAAAAGCATTTATACCAATTAAAAATTGGTGGATATAATAATGCCCAAGCCAGATTGTCACGTTTTGGCCGCGCTGTTATGCCTCGTTTCTGACCTCACGATTTGCAAATTTTGGCCGGGTTCTGCCTCGCTGCCGCCACGCTCTAGCCTCGTTGTGACATGTTTCCAAACTTGCAAAACCTGGCGGCCAAAATGTGACACTATGACTGGGGCATATTGGACTTTCTGTGGTTTTTCTATACTGTAAGCAGTTTTCGCTTTTCACACTTCGCTTATTGTTTTATTTTGATTGTTTTGTTTTATTGGGGTTTAACGTCTCTTCAACTAACGATTAGATGATATCGAGACTGTGTCTGCTTGTGTCAGCGAGCACTGATTGCGACTTTATAGTGCTGTCTCACGCTGCAAACGCATTTACATGACACTCGGTCACGTTATCCTGATACAAAAACCCTGTCCTATAAAAGTATTATTTAATTTTCCTCTTATCAAATACGACGCGTCTTATATGACGGTAAACTATTGAAATGTTTAAACTTATGATATGTACATAACTTTTCTTTATACAAATTATACGAATTTTAAAAGCTTTTAAATATACGTATAGAAATAAAAACAACTCGTTCGTGTTTACGTCATAATGTAGACACAACTTCATTTTTTCTATTCAAAATGTAAGTTCTGGTGGGTGTTATAGTTTGCTGTAATTATTGTTTTCTAAGAACACTCCCAACAGGGGATGAATACTTTTGTTGGACTCAAATGAGAAAATTGCATGCAACTTATGCTTATACAGTTTATGCTTATTGTAAGCAATTTGACAGTTATAGATTTTAATATATGTGTAGGTGATGCCGTGAAGGTTGTTCACGTGAGTTAACGTAAGGTTTGCCAACACGTCCCTACAGGCCTGGTACACGCATAACCACCAAATCATGTATACAAATTATATAGGCGTGTGCTTGTATGTGTCATATTTGAACTGTTGTTATCCATTTTAGTCCTATGAACCCAACTATCATACCGTAGACATCACAACACCTGTCAGAAACACTACACTCTAGACACCAACAACGTCTGGTGTCAGCACTTTACGTGGCTACACCAATGATTATTTGTTAAACAAAGATATGTGGTAATTGTGAAATGAAAATGATTTTGTTGTTGAAGGCCAGGGTCAATAGTTGCCCTTAAAGTACATTTAAACATAAAAGATAAAACTTTAACTCTTAGGTTTTATCATATTGCGAGATGTACTATAGACATGTCGCTATGAAAATACATCAATAGATCAAACTAATGAGTTCTCACTTAGATGTAATCGGAAGTTATTTTAAAACATTCTTTAACGCCAATTAAATGATGTAATTATATAAATATATATATATACACACATTTATAACAAAATCACAAAAAGTGATTGACAGGGAAGTGAAAAGGCTTATACGGACAGAAGTCATAAACAAAATTTCAACATATTAATTTGTTTGATATATACATGGTTACGTTTGTAACAGGTTTTACCGAGATCTATATATTTAGCGTTTGTGTAAAACCCACCACGCTCCAATTACATAAATTTTACCTGGTAGTAACCTTATGTAATTAATTGTCCCAGACTCTACGCATGTCAAATTTCCAGTTTTGTTCTCCGCTCTATAAATAGTTTTTGTAAATAAAAACAGAACTAGAAAATTTTCTTGAACTTCGTTTACACTACAATTAAACAGCATGGTCCCATTTCCGCATTTCTTTAAGTCAATTAGTGTAAATATGAATTTCAAAGACACATCAAATATATATTTAAAAGTAAGCTTTTGACTATAAAGTAAGTACAGATTTATGTCCACAACTCGATATTAAACCGATAATCAACATTTAATGAAGGAATTTTGTATCCTCTTAATCATTTAACTAAAATATAATTGATTATAACTTCTTGTTGGGTTTTAGGTCAATCATGTCGGCTTCTATACTGTAAGCAGTTTTCCTTTTTCAAACTTTGGTTTACTCCGCGATGATACAATGTAAATGTACTGGTTCTCTCGCTTTGTTACTTCTCCCCACCAGGGTCTGTAGCAGAGAGTAGAGAGGCACATCAAAGGAGAAAACACCAGTCTATCAGAGTATTTTAAAGGGAAATAACTTGTGTCACAATCACTCTCTTTATAAGAGGTAAAATTGTCATGAGTCATTATTCATGTAAG
>JAUMGZ010009876.1:0-10230 GCA_032359645.1 Pododesmus macrochisma | reverse complement strand
CATGAACCAGATACAGAAATAGAATGACATCGTTATTTATCAAAAACTTACGTCATAATTCTCAGTTATGTCTCTTAAAAACAGTGCTTAAAAATATTTGGTAGTTAAATACTCGCTTTTATATGTCTTGAAGAGTAACATGTTCGCACTATTAAGAAAATATTTAAGAGCAGATTCATTTAGAATAGCAGAGGCAATGGTACACATTAAGATGACATAGAGAAAATATTCAAAACTGATAATTGACCATTATAAACACTTTTATGTTGTTATATAGAGAGATAAATAAACTCAAAACTTTGTAACTTGGACATCATGCTTACTTTTAAAAACATTACTGTATTTTATAGAGAGTTAATAAAAAACATTTTCACAATAAATTGTTAGAAAATGATGTATCTAATTTCTTTAGCAATTTGATATAGATAACACATTTTTCTGAAGTATTTACATTATAAATACTGTACAAGTGGTCAGCAATTAGCAAGATAAAATTTTATTTATTTATTCTGTAAGTTCATGTCTTCAATATGAACCTGATTTATGGCACCACAATAACTAAATTTCATTACCAGTAATAAAATTAAATGTTATTTACAATCTTACACTTTTTGATAAATGGCCACTTTCATCGAAGGTTTTTATCACAACAAACACTAGAAAAAGGCAGACGTCTTAATAAATATTATTTGCACATTAATAGATCAATGTTCTTGGCATAAAATTTCCAATGCCTTCAAATTGAATTAGCAGAAGTCTCTGAGGATGATTATTCCAATAAACCACTTGGTTTGCTCAAGATAATATGTCATAAGGGAAGCAAAGGGGCACTAAAGCAATGCCATATAACAAAGCAGCAATTAGATAATAAAATTCTCTCTGAATAGAATTCTTTTTAAAATGCTAATTTTTGTTTCAAAATCTGACAATTCATAAATAACAACAATATTGTTTTCGTTAATGCTTGAATTAAAGTTCATGTGAGTGAACACAGACAGACATTGTGCTACTCTAATTCCAGCATGAATGCTTTGATAAACACATGCATGTGAGACATATAAAATGGTGCTGTTAACTCTCTGCTGAGAAAACGTGAACTAAATTGTGAAAAACAATCGTTAATATATGTCTTCATTAAACTCAAGCTATATTATTTAATATCTAATGCTATAATTGTAAAAATAGGTGGCAATGAAATTATACATTTTAGTTATTTACAGTCAAAGAAAACAAACTTAAGCTTTGATAAATAAATACGTTAAAAGCATCGGCAAAATTTTCTATAATTATTATTTCTACAGAATAAAATTCACAACAAACTCAAATCACATTTATTAAAACAGAAATGAATTTTTAAAGGGAAAATTTAAATTTTAAGTAATTCAGATATAGATAAGTGCAAATGAACTCACAAAGTCATCAACGGCATCTTTAAGAGCAGAAACTGCCAGTACAGTCACCAGAGGAACAATGGTAGTTAAAGGCGTCAGAGACGATATAGCAGGAATTAGCTGTATGGAACACATAGATAAATACAGACAGGGTATGAGCAAAGCCTGGTACTGGCAAAAGAATTTAAGTCAAATCAACATGAACACATCAAAGTGCTGCGAGATGTTAAAAGTCTTTGTTGAACTACAGCTCTCCCTCGACCTCTGCAGACCAAAACCATATAACTCAAAATGGGATCAAGGTCGATACACAATCAAAAAAAAATTCAGTCTTCCATATTAGACAACTTTTCCTAAATTTTAAATATTGCCTTGAGATGTCTGAAACAGTAATTATTGCCTTGAGATGTCTTAAACAGTGAATGTTTTATTTTGAAACAATGATTTTAGATTTTATTTTCAATGTGCTTTCAATGGTGCACAGTTTGATCCCATTTCTTATCCTGAAAGAAGACAAAATGAAGTAGAGTTAATGCTCAATGCTTAATGTAAAACATGCAAGCATGACATACACAACAAGAACCTTGAAGATGATTGGTCTTTAAAAGTCTAGTAAAACCTGTAGATGTCTTGATCCAGTGTCTTTATGTATGGTAAATTACCTCAAGATTTTTTATTGTGAAAATCAGAAAGATAGAAACCTGATCACATCATACAAGATCTAGAGCACGCAGTTCTTGTTGTGTATGCACGAGCACGAGTTAAGCACTTGTGTACATTGAAATTAGGCATTGCTGATGAAATCGGTGAATAAGACACAAAATTAGTGACAACGCTAACAAAAACTGTGAAAAATTAAGTAACTAATTTTAAAATTAAACAACAAAATAGAAAGTTAATCACTACAGTAAAATGTTATAAGCTAGAAAATAATAAGACATGATAACACAATAGGAGGGAGTGTGTTATAAAGCATGCCAAGTGTTTGAGTGTAGGCTAGCTATAGCTAGGGTAGCAGAAACACCTCCACTGCATCTAAGGTAAGTTAGAATCTCAGCAATTTAACCTGACTCGTATGGTAATAATACTACTCAAATTTATTTT
This sequence comes from Pododesmus macrochisma, assembly GCA_032359645.1. Classification (NCBI taxonomy): domain Eukaryota; kingdom Metazoa; phylum Mollusca; class Bivalvia; order Pectinida; family Anomiidae; genus Pododesmus; species Pododesmus macrochisma. The sequence goes on along the minus strand of JAUMGZ010009876.1, from coordinate 7,735 downwards.
TTGTGAATATGCAATAACTGTTATCAAAACTAACAATTTACAGTTAGTTACTAAGTTTAATTACTGCTTTATTATCTTGTATTACAGACAGTTTTTTACTGTCTCATCTTACACATGGTTTTTCACCGTCTCATTTTGCACACGGTTGAGTCAGGTTAAATCTGAGATAGCTACAGAAACAAAACAACAACCACGCCGACAGCACACAACTTCCTCCAGCAAGGGGAAGTAACAAATAATTGGGACAACTTACGATGTCATCGACAGCATCTTTGAGAGCTGTTATCCCTAATACAAAAGCTAGTGGAACAATGGTGGTGTACCAGGGAAGTGACGATACTTGTGGTATCACCTGGTAATGAAAACAACAAATCAACATGGACGTCATGACAACATGCAACATAATATCAAGTTATTACAATTCTTAACAGAACAGCACTCAGATACACAGTAAGCTGTTGTCAAGCACTTGTAACTACAAAATGTGTGTCTTTGTTTTTAAAGTGAAAAAAAGAACAGGTAAACTAATCATATCAGCAGTAATTATGTGTATTTTTTAAGCTGTTTTAATTTCCCATTCCATATATTGAATGGTAAACATATCAAAAACAGGGGGCTGTTCCATTTGCATATAAATTAGTGAGCACAATTTTAACTTCTTTTTGTATATGAAGAGAACTGGAAGACTACAAGAACTGAGTACCACTGTAATTAACCCAGTTTAGATGCAAGTATTAGTTGCTTCAAACAAAAACACCCCTTAACATTACAAAGGCACATTGGACATTACAGTTTTCATCTGATACACATTTAAACATTTTCCTTTAGCTTTACAATTTTATCTATATTTGCCTTTAATAAACTTTGACCCCTGGATATAGCCCAATCACAGACCACCAGTGGCTAGAATGACACATCATGTCCTCTTTATACTAATAAACTTTACATTGCTCTGAAAAGGAATTGACTATCCTCAACATCATTAAGATAACTCAATTCAAAAATGATTTTTTTTTTCAAATACGCAATTAATCTTCTCATTTATATAATTTCTAAGTCAAAAGTGATAAATGAAACCGAATAATGTATCACAAAACATATTCACATCATTGGTTCAAAAGCTCAGGGTCGGAGACAAGCCTACGGAAATTCCTATGCAAAAGTTACAGCTGTGCATTTGACCCAGTTGTCTAGGGAGCACACATGTATAACCCGGGTCTATTGTGCGTTGTAGCAAAGTTAAGTACAGTCAAGAGGGATTCCAAATTTAACTTTTGCTTCCTATTAATGACTGTTCCCTGGTCATTGTTTATGCCCCCATTTTTGACTAATTACAAACGACAGCCAGACGGCAGATTGTTTACTATTCTTCACGGGATTAAAACTAAGACACCAAGTGAAAAACCCGAAACAAATTTGAAGCCTCAGAAAATTTGCAACATTTTAAAGTACATATAACTCAGTATAATAAATGCATGCATTTACTTTGAATCTCCTTTTTTAGAGTGGGAGAAGCTGAAAGAAAACGAGTATAATAAGTATCAATAATATGTAATATCGAATAACTGGAATTTCTAGCTCATTGAAAGAAGAAGTTTCTTTTTTAAGTAAAAAATGGGTAATATTTAGCCAATTATGAATCTATAGCAGTACAGCTGAATACACTTTGGGTGGTTTCACCTAACGATGACAATATTTATGAATACTCATGTCATTGTGGTCATAAATACCAACCTAATCAAACAAGTAAATCACTGGATGCTCCCCAAAATATGCTTGACATAGGAGTTATTTTTTGTCAATACAGGTAAATCTTTTAGTTGGAAATAAATTTCTACCAATTAGAGGCTACCTTTACAACTAGGTAAATATGGCAATGGTTACTAGGTAGACAATTAAATTCATGGCAGAAAAAGAAAACTCTATCCAAAAGGGCAATAACTCAGCTTGTAACAGAGCAGGAGCTGTGGTTCTTGCACACTTATGTGTCACCTACATATCCTATACATGTTTATCAAGTTTCATTAAATCAAATTTTAAATGCATTCGACAAGCAGAAGTTTTCTCCTAAAGGGGAGATGATTCTGGGTATAGTAGACCAAAAGTTGTGGTTCTTGTGCATTGCACGCCGTCTCATGGTGCTCATCATTGTTACCAAATGTCCTAAAAATATATTTTAAATATTTTAAAAGTTATGCTCCAAACATGCATATGTGAAAGAATTAGAAAGTTCTTCTGTTAAAGGGGAAACAACTCTGGGTACATATGACCAAGAGTTGTGGTTCTTATGCACTGCATACCGTTTCATAGTTCTTATCATTTGCATTTAATGTCATAAAAAAATATTTTACGTATTTTAAAAAAGTTATGCTCCAGACAAGCATGTGTGAAAGAATAAGTAAGTGTTTGTGTAAAAGAGGAGATAACTCTGGTTATAGTTGACCAAGAGTTGTGGTTCTTGCGTACTGCACACCGTCTCATAGTGATTATCATTTGTACCAAATATCATTAAAATATATCAAATAGTTTTTTAGAGTTATGCTCCGGACAAAGGGTGGACGGACAGGACAGATGGACGCAGGTGACAACTATATGCTCCATTGAAATTTTTCCAGGGCAAAAAAAGGTCAAGATGTTTGAAGTTGAAAATCGAAAGATTGAATTCAAACTTGGACAGTTATAAGAGCTGTTTGTTTGTTCTATTGGGGTTCAACGTCCCTTCATGTATAAGTCATATCGAGTTTGTGTCTTCTTGTAACAGTGCGCACTTATGGAGACTTTATAGTGAAATCTCACTGACACGCTGCAAGCACATTGACATGACACCTCACTTTTCTTTCACATTATCCTGACACAGAACCAACCAGTCTTTCTCCTACCAATTCAATGTCTTAGGTTTTGACATGGCCAGGATTCAAACCCTTGCCTGGGATTCTAACACCAGTCTACAAGCATGAAGTGAATGGGCTGGTTATGCTTTAAAGGTGAACACTACTTATAAATATCATGACAGAGGAAAGGTGATAGAAAAATAAACTGTTTATATTTGATCTAAAGGAACTAAACTTACTGAATTTAAGGACAATATTTCACCAAACATCTATTTATTGTGCAGACACTTTGAAAATATTATGTCATTATTATAAAGAGGTTATTTAAGACTTAGTCCACTTACAAATCTAGTGTAAAGAAGATTTCTTATTACCGGTATGATATATATATATTTGTAAAAAGACGTCTTTAAAAAACTACATGCACAGTGAACACATTAAAACGTACAACAACATTTCACAATATCTACATTCAAATAGAAATGTCAATAATAACGCAAGTTCAAAACAAGCAAAAGAAGTCTTGCTCCAAAGGAAGTATATGACATCACTTGATTTGTTCCGATTCCTGGAAGTGAATGGCAGACGCATCAATGCATTATCTAAAGAATGAAATTACATAGTAACATGAATCATGACACTGCATACTGTACAGGGCTTTTATTTCGCAGGGGTTTACAATTCACAATGTTTGCTGTTGTTACAAACACTAAACACCAGCGAAATATTGAAAATATAGCACGGTCATGAAATCTTTGCTCTGTAATGACAATTTAGCACGGTCGTGAAATCTTTGCTTCGTAATGACAATTTAGCACGGTCGTGAAATCTTTGCTCCGTAATGACAATTTAGCACAGTCATGAAATCTTTGCTCCTTAATGACAATTTAGCACGGTCATGAAATCTTTGCTCCGTAATGACAATTTAGCACAGTCGTTAAATCATTGCCTTGTAATGACAATTTAGCACAATGGTTAAATCATTGCCTTGTAATGACAATTTAGCATGGTTGTGAAATTTTTGATCCGTAATGACAATTTAGCACAGTCATGAAATCTTTGCTCAGTAATGACAATTTAGCACTGTCGTGAAATCTTTGCTCAGTAATGACAAACTATTGAAAATGTAGCACGGTCGTAAAATCTTTGCTCCGTAATGCCAATTTAGCACGGTCATGAAATCTTTGCTCCGTAATGACAATTTAGCACAGTCGTTAAATCTTCGCCTTGTAATGACAATTTAACACGTCGTGAAATATTTGCTCTGTAATTACAATTTAGAATGGTCATGAAATCTTTGCTCCGTTATGACAATTTAGCACGGTCATGAAATCTTTGCTCGGGAATGACAATTTAGCACGGTCATGAAATCTTTGCTCGGGAATGACAATTTAGCGCGGTCGTGAAACCTTTGCTCCGTAATGTCAAACTATTGAAAATATAGCACGGTCGTGAAATCTTTGCTCCGTAATGACAATTTAGCACGGTCATGAAATCTTTGCTCCTTAATGACAATTTAGCACGGTCATGAAATCTTTGCTCCGTAATGACAATTTAACACAGTCGTTAAATCACTGCCTTGTAATGACAATTTAGCATGGTTGTGAAATCTTTGCTCCGTAATGACAATTTAGCACAGTCATGAAATCTTTGCTCAGTAATGACAATTTAGCACAGTCATGAAATCTTTGCTCAGTAATGACAATTTAGCACGGTCGTGAAATCTTTGCTCAGTAATGACAAACTATTGAAAATGCAGCACGGTCGTGAAATCTTTGCTCCGTAATGACAATTTAGCACAGTCGTTAAATCTTTGCCTTGTAATGACAATTTAGCACGTCGTGAAATATTTGCTCCGTAATTACAATTTAGAATGGTCATGAAATCTTTGCTCCGTAATGACAATTTAGCACGGTCGTGAAATCTTTGCTCCGTAATGTCAAACTATTGAAAATATAACACGGTCGCGAAATCTTTGCAGTGAAATATTGAAAATATAGCACTGTTGTAAAATCTTTGCTCTGTAATGACAAACTATTGCAAATATAGCAAGGTCGTGAAATCTTTGCAGTGAAATATTGAAAAAATAGCACTGTTGTGAAATCTTTGCTCTGTAATGACAAACTGTATGACTAGTAGCTGAAATGTAAATTAATCTTGAGACAAACTGAAACATAAACAAAACAAATTAGTCACATGACTGTATATGTAACGGTAACATAATAGTTTAACACTAATCTGGTTTGACAATCTAAGACGGAGATTGTTGACAAATCTTCATCTTCTTTCTTATTCGTTGTTTAATTTTTCAGTAATTAAAAAGTGCAGCAAATATCAATTTGTAGAATGACATTCAATTTTCAATCTACTGAAATTGACCTACACAGATACATAAAATCATTCATTTTATCCCAATATAATTTCACTTTCTAGGTTTAAATGCCACATAATAACACTGCAATGATATTTATGGCGTTGAACTTTTCACAAACCAATAAACTTAATCCACTTGGGATAACACCAGTTGAGTTTGTAATCAGATCCTATACATGGCCAACTTCCTCAATCAAACACTTTCCTGTGCGATGTAATCCTAACATTCTTGTTCCCTTAAACCTAATGATTCAATAAAACCTATTTTCTATTGTGGAGTAAACAATTTACTTAATGTTTTATTTTGCCTCTTAATGCATTCCTATACATGGGAGCAACAGGAGTCTGTCAGTTTGAACAAGTGCATGTATTTCTACCGGTACATGGATATTATGGGAATTGTCCCAACTATTCAAAGCATATGCACAACTGTACACAAAATGTATGATAAATGTTTATATCTACAAGATCAATAAGTAAGACAAAATTTGTCAATGGAGAAACTTACATCAAAACTTTATAACCTGCAATTCCATATAAACACCATGAACGATATAACATCCATGTTAACTTGATAACATTAGCTCATCCTATTCTTTGAACAGACAATCTTAGAAAAAATCATGGAAAAGCCGCCACATTAATAACACGTAAGTCTACTGACCTACATTTCTATGTGTGATAACAACTGTTATCTTAGAGCTACGAGAAAAACCATTTATAAATCAATGAAAACAAAGCCATACTGAACTAACTAAGCTTTCTATAAACGTAACACAAGCCACAATATGGCTTTAACACTGTTACTCTAGATAGGCTTCAATAAACTTAACAAAAGCCACAATACGGCATTAACGCTGTTACTCTAGTTAGGCTTTCTATAAACTGAACAAAAGCCACAATAGGCTTTAACACTGTTACTCTAGATAGGCTCTCTATTAACTGAACACAAGCCACAATACGGCTTTAACACTGTTACTCTATAGATAGGCTTCTACAAACTTAACACAAGCCACAATACGGCTTTAACACTGTTACTCTAGATAGGCTTTCTATAAACTTAACACAAGCCACAATACGGCTTTAACACTGTTACTCTAGATAGGCTTCTATAAACTTAACACAAGACACAATACAGCTTTAACACTGTTACTCTAGATAGGCTTCTATAAACTTAACACAAGCCACAATACGGCTTTATCACTGTTACTCTAGATAGGCTTTCTATAAACTTAACACAAGACACAATACAGCATTAACACTGTTACTCTAGATAGACTTCTATAAACTGAACACAAGCCACAATAAGGCTTTAAAACTGTTACTCTAGATAGGCTTCTATAAACTGAACACAAGACACAATACGGCTTTAACACTGTTACTCTAGATAGGTTACTATAAACTGAACACAAGCCACAATACGGCTTTAACACTGTTACTCTAGATAGGTTACTATAAACTTAACACAAGACACAATACGGCTTTAACACTGTTACTCTAGATAGGCTTCTATAAACTTAACACAAGCCACAATATGGCTTTAACACTGTTACTCTAGATACTATATCTTTAGACTTTCTGTAATCTTAACATTAAGACACAATACAGCTTTAACACTGCTTTCTATAAACTGAACATAATAAAGACATTATTTGGCCTTAACACTGTTTCTCTTGATATACAAATAAGAATTGAGATTTACACACAGAGACACAGCACTGTAAACTGTCATATTAACATGGACGGACATCTCTCAATCATTTTGGTGTTACTGAACCTTAGTCCTGGAGAGATAACTTTGTGAATTTGTCATGTTATCATCACTAACTAGATTTTGGATTGTCAAAGACCAAACAAATTCAAATTACAGCCTTATAATGTGATAATGGCTTAAGTCCCGACAAAGAAAGCATGATTGTGTCTCAGGGTGAATGTTGAATGCCACTACAACGACCTACAAGCATGCTTGCTAGCATTTTCTATAGACACCATTAATCACATCAAAACAACCTCAATGGCAATATTTATACAAGGAATGGCCACAGATAATGGACCTTATAAACAACACTCCCTCAGGACCGATTGTACTGGTCTCCTCAATAATCTACGGATGAATTTGTTCTTCCTCACAGAGGCTTGAGTTCTGCTGAACATGAGAGGATGAAACCGTTCTTCCTCACGGAGGCTAGAGTTCTGCTGAACATGATTTTAGAATATGTCTATAGTACCATCATGGTCAATAAAGCGTTTAGATTCTAGAATTGAAAAGAAATCCTCATATTCAAAAAAAAAATCTTGGACACAAAGTACAAACAAAATTATAACTTTATATAAGTACCCTGATTCAGAACAACTGTTGAAATGTTTTAAAGATAATTTTTTTTTTTAATTCTGAGACCATGTCCATTGCTATTAAGATCAAGTCTATCACTAAGGCCAGGACCATCACTGAGAGCATGTCAATTACTTAGACCATGTCAATCACTGAGTGGAATATGACATCACTAAGACCATGTCAATCTCTGAGAGCA
>JAUMGZ010009865.1:0-10230 GCA_032359645.1 Pododesmus macrochisma | reverse complement strand
TCTGTGTGCGTCCAACGTTTTCTTATTGTTTGCCAATGTCCATGGACTTACGGCCTAGAATATCGTCTTGGTTTTTGGATTTACTATTTTATTCATTTTTGACTAAATAAGTTAAAATAAGAAGAAATGTGATAAACGGAAAAGGCAACATTTAAAGAAAAAGACAATAAAATTAACTAGTTTTATGATTTGTCATGTATAGCTATAGTGTATTGCTTTGTGTTACATCAGTTATAGTTGACGTTGGCTTCCCGACAACAGCTTATTGTGACGGGAAACCTAGAGCGGTGCGGTGTGACGGTACGTATTAGAACATACATTAATAAGACTGTCAAAATATATCCTTTTTCATCACTTTTAGTCTGCACTTGTGTAGCAGGAAACGCGAACACCTGGTTACGCTTCTAATTTTTTAATAGAAGTCCCACGTTTTCCTTTTCTTTGCCTATGTCCATGGAGTGACGGCTTTTGAGTATTGTCTTGGTTTTTCGTATTTACTACTTTTTTGGTTTGCATTTAACAATGCGTTACATAGATTAAGAATGTCAAAAGTGGGTGCTAAGACATCACAACCTAACAATATCATTGGAAAACAACAACTCACATAATTAAGATCAGTGCAAAGTCTAGATGGCATTTTCCCTACGTTTTATTCTAAATAGTGGCTTTTTCTGACAAATGAGAGACTCGTTAGCAAGGAAGATGTTATAACTTAATAAACATAACCAGATGACGGACTGCAAAAAAGTTGAAGTGTAATATCTTTTAAATATGTTTTGCTTTCATTTAAATAAATATCAAACGTACATTTACTTTTCCTCGACACAAAAAAGAGGGTTCCAAGTCAAATGCATTTGATGTTTTCAGAAAAAAGGGAATAACTATATCTATTTCTAGATGACGTACATGCTTGTGGAATTTAATGCACTGTGAATTTAAGAAATCCACTAGTTATGAGAGAGAGAGAGAGAGAGAGAGAGAGAGAGAGTATATTGAAGGGAGGTAATAACACAGCTTCAAGTATTATTTATTTTCCTCGGCCTTAAAGGATGCCTTCACCCATGTAGTTGGTTTGACGTCATTTTTAATGCCCGTCTCACTTTGCTAGTTCATTCTGGTGGTGACTTTTTAATAAAGCTTTGTTGGTTTGTCAATAACTTTTCTTGTTTGGTCCTATTTCTCCTTGATATGTCTCATGTTCAATACAATACAAGTCAATGCAACACAAATATACACTGGGTAGATTTGCGTATACCACTTACTTATAGACATAGATATGATTTTATCTACCCTTGAGGAGCACATTACATAGATTATGATACAGTGGCCGTCTGTGTGCACATATCACAGACACCTTGACAGCAAGGTCATTCTTAATCCTTGATAGTGTTTCACAATGTGAGATAAAAAAAAAAGAGTTCAGAATTATGTCTATAAAATTTCACAAAGGTCCAGTTATTAGAAGAAAAATGTGTAAGCAAAGTATGACAAAAGGTCCCATGGCTTGAGTGCAATCATTTGATGAAACGATGACATAGTCTACTACCGATCTTCTATTTCTTTAAAGTTTGCCCCTTTAAATGCCAGTGGGAAATGCTCATCACAGACCAAGGGGAAGAAGTGATGAATACTACAAAACATACTAAGTAGGAGCTGGGATCAATATATTGCTCCCAGGTAGGAGTAAAAGAGAATTGAAATTCTTTGATTGGTAATTAAAATATTGCATAAAGATATTAATGACTGCAGATAAGACTAGGAATTTACTTTGAGTGACTTAGGGCGGCCACCGTTGCACATCAGTAATACTTGGTTGGTGCTGAATTAAAGGACCGCAACGTTCCAACTAAGAAATCTTCAGCATGGACACAAATAGTGGTATTGAAAGGAAGAGTGGGGCCTTAATTATTATATGTAGAATCAACAGAACGACTTTGGCCAAGTCTTTTAATTTCACTTTTCATTACATAAATGACCTTTTGTCATTGAAGAATGAAAATTTCGGTGATTACTCCGGAACTCGAAACAAAAGACATCACTGGCACCGACTTGTCTGCGTCATACATAGACCTACTACTAAATGTTGACACGAATGGTACCTTTTCCATGAAACTTTATGACAAACGTGACGACTTCCCATGGGAAAACAACATACCCACCTCACCTGCTTATAAAGTTGATGTGTCACGGCTAATTTGATATTTAAGAGCTTGTTCTCACTACCAAGACTTTGTCACTAGAAGATTACTTTTGACATCTAAGCTTTTGAGGCAGGGTTATACACTACCCAAACTTCGGTCTGCATTCAGAAAGACTTGTGACCGCCATCAAGATACAGTAGAGAAATTTGACAAGTATGTTTCTGATATAATTATAGATGTCATAGTTTGAGTTTCTTAACTCCCAGTCATTTATTTGGCTGCATACTTATCTGTATTCGAAATGTGTGTGTTTGACTGATTGACATTTCGTGTCCCATATTTCTGCGAACCCCAACCCCGTCTTAATTGTAAGTAAGTCAGTCAGCCAGTCCGTCTGTCCGTCTTTGATTATATAATTTTATATAATTATATGTAGAATGCGGTCATGGGTTTTTTACTCCTTGTCGCACTATCTTTACATCTTTGCTTTCATGATAATGTTGCTACTTCTATTCCTATCCTGTTAATGGTGTTTCTCCTTTGTTCTTTCGTCACCATAACTGTGACATATTCTTATGGTGACACATGCTTCTTTTTTTTAATATTGAAAAGGGTTACCATACACCGGAATGACACGAAAGCATCGCGGCGGGTGACCAATGTGTGGTAGGAAATGCTTACCATATCGCGAGCACCTGGTTTTGCTTATAGTTTTTCTAATAGAATTCGTGATGTTTTTCTTTTAAGTTAATAAATGTATATTTGGTATTTTTTCTGTGTGCGTCTAACGTTTGTTTGCCCATGTCCATGGACTTACGACTTTTGAATATCGTCTCGGTTTTTCGTATTTACTACTGTATGTAACCAGTTTTATACAACCACATGGTTTTATGATGAGTGAAATGATCTGTTGTGTTGTAGGTCCTCTCACGCATTCAGTTGGTTTGACGTCAATTTTTAAATGCCTGTCTCACTAGTTCATTTCGGTGGTGACTTTTTACTGAAGGTATTGGTTTATTGTTCTGTTGATCCTATTTCTTCTTGTTTTCATCTCCGTTATATTCAGATGCTGAATTCTTTGATGTGGTTGTTGATTGTCAATATCTTTTGCTATATTCATTGCAACTGTCTTGATTTTAACATCTCTTTTGGGGATGTCACGACATATCCCTGTATAAATAATGTTGATAAAATCTACATTCAACAGGTTTAGATGGACCAACGGTGTTAGAAGCAATACTTAAACTGTTTCCATTGGATACTTATGTTGAAAAACCAGTAAGTATCTGACCTGATTGAGTAGCACAACAATATGTCCGTTTTTATTCATTTATAACAAGAAGTTGTGACAATAATATGCAAGTCAAACTGCAAACTTATGTTCACGGTACTGTCCGTAGCATAAATACCACAAACAGAGAGAGTTGAGGATGTAAAATGGAACAAAACGTAACGACGGGGGTTCAGAAAATCGAATTCACCTATTCTTTTCATTTTCCCTAAAGCGTCCATTTGACGGCTGTTCCGAAGCTAAACCTGAAATTTGGGACGATGATATCTAACATAGAGTATTGATCTTTCCTCATATAAATATTATATTTATTGGAGGCATGTTTCAGATTGCTTTTTAGTATTATTTCTTCAATCTTGTGATGGTGTTGTTTTGTTGTTGTTGTTTTTACCCGCCAGAATGAACTGACATTTTCTTCTTTCTTTACAGACAGCCATGATGGACGTTTTACCCGTAGACAAAGCACGGAATTATCAAACTCCTGTCCTGGATAAATTTAGGGAGCTGATCAACAAGTCAGAGGGTCGAGAAGTATGTATCAGTGCAAGAAATAGAAACTTTCACATTTAAACGTCTAAAGAAGGGAAGAAATATAAAATGGTCTAAGAGTAATATGTGTTGGAATTGTGTTCTAGATTTCAGGTTTAACTTCAACATAAACGAAAGCAAATTTGATGATGATGATGATGATGATGATGATGATGATGATGATGAGTGGAATCGACATAATAAAAGACATTTACAAAGCAGCAACAACTGCATTAAACAATTCAGCAACCCAAAAAAGGGAAAAAATCATAATACAAAACTTAGTATGGTAAAAAATGTAACGCTGCTTGAAACCAAGAGGTGTAGTAACTTAGTATGGTACAAAATGTAATGCTGCTTGAAACCAAGAGGTGTAGTAACTTAGTATGGTACAAAATGTAACGCTGCTTGAAACCAAGAGGTGTAGTAGTAAAATCGGTTGATTGGGCATTATCCTTCCCACATCAGAAAAGAAGATACCAATGACATGGAGACATCGCGGCGGATGACATGTATTCTTCATCGCAATCACCTCGTTTCGATTTTAGTTTTTAAAAAGAAGTTTCCTTTTTAGTTGAAAACTGTATCTTTGTTGGGGGGTTTTCTGTGTACGTCTCACGTTTTTCTTTTATGTGCCCATGTCCTTGGACTTTCGTCTTTTGAATATCGTCTTGTATTGTCGTATATACTCCTTCATATACAATTAAGAATTTAATTAACACACTTCATAATTGAAAGATTTATTTTATTACCTAAAGTATTGAAAGGAACAAAGAAAAACCTTTTTTAAAAATACTTCAGCTTATACGTTTATATTGATGATGTTTCAAATAAACTTCAAAATGAGACACTTTTATGAATTTCTGCTTTCGTTGTATGCCAATTTCCCTTGTTTTCGTTACTATTGAACAATTATTGTCATGGATTAGTTATCTTGTATAGCTTTGTTTATCTTAATGAATGCATGTTTCTATCAACCACATTAGAGGAGCATTAAATACAATCCTTCCCATATATTCTCAGGTTGGCGTTGAGGTTATGGAACGGTTTGCGTTCTACGACAGATGCAAAAACGCCTTTGCCATTGTTCACACAGGGTGAGTAAAACATTAACATTGATTGTCTTACACTCTGACATACAGCATTTCTAAGTTTAGTCCAAATTGCGTGGCAAAATCGTATGAACCAAAGAAAAAAACTACAAGCAGAATTCGTAAAATAGCACTTTGAATAAAACAGGGGTTGTCAAAACAGTTCAAATTGTCTCTGAATACCAAGAGTCAAATTAGGGCAACTTAAAGAACCCACAGTTATGACATGATAGGGATGAAACCCATTAATGGACGCTTAAAAAATATAATTTTTTAATAATAGAAAAAGCATGGAAATCATTTGTGTGTGCGAGACGAGGAGAGGGCTAATTAAAATTTTACATCACCAAGGTGTTTTTAATAACAAAACTTCTTGATAGACATTTTTTAGTCATTGAACCTTTATAAGCAAGTTCAGTTGAGTGTTAACTGAAAAGCCTGGATTGTAATATCAGTTTAATACAAAAATGCAATCTGAAAGATTCCTCCGATATATATGATAAGAGGAAAGAGCCAATACTCTGTGTGAGACACCCCGTCTCGTACTCCATAAATAAACTTATAGTAACTATTAGCATGAAAAACCATCTACATGTATAAAGAGATTTAATAGCACACTGGGAAACAGTGAACGGTAGCCTAACTAGTTATCTTGATATTCTATCTTAGCTTTGACAAAATGTGGAAAGAAAGAAACTAATAACTACTGATATAAGCGCGATTCACGTCAATTACTATTTCCATTCTCATCATCTACAATATGTCATCGAAACTCAATGACAAAAAGATAATTATATTTTTTAATTTCAGAGAGAAGCAGTTATACGGACACATCATACTAAAGAAAGGGCTCTGTTGATTCAAACTAGTGTATACTACCTTTCATATTTACTCAAGAATGATGTACAGATTGGTAAAAATAAAAATATATCACAACAGTTATACTATGTTTATTTATGTTTCTTTTGTCTGTAAAATGCATGGAAGGGAAATAATATTTACATTGTTGTATCGGAGGCATAGAAAGACGTCACCTTTGCTGGTGAGAACTGCATGGATTGTTCCAAGGACGTGTCAAGAGGAATACGTTTTAAATTTCCTATTTTGACTAGGCATACATTTAAAATTTTTGCATGACAATTTTGTGTTATTGTTGGGGTAAAGTTTTATGTTCAGCATAACCATCGTGATTTTTTCTCAGTTTCCCCTTTGGCTCGGTAGCTTTGATTAACCGTAGTATTGTCTATTCTAAATTAATTTTCTCCATAGCGTCCATTAACGACGGCTGCTTCCAGCAAGATCTGGGGTTCGGAATGAGGTTGTCTCACACGGAGTATTGGCTGTTTCCTCTTATAAATATCATATTTATCGGAGGTATGTTTCAGATTGCATTTTTGTATTCTACGTTTCTGGTTGTATATTCAGGGATTTGAATATATTCTGCCGGTATAATAAGTTGACGTTACTTTATTATCATAGATGTATCACACAATACAGAGTTTTCTTACAGATATCTACAAAAATACATGATAAAATTAGATATTTAATAAAAGAAATTAAAACTTTGTATGTGCTATACTGTTACATATTAAATTCATGTGACCATACAAAAAGACAGGAATTTCTTCTGAAATATACGCATGTGAAATGAGGATACATGTACTTTATTCATAATGCATGTCTCATGGTTACGTTTCGATCTTCTACAATGTAAAAACTAAATGTATTACACTCATAAGCTATATAAGTATAAAGAGAGACGCACAGCTAACATAACTAAAGGTAAAGGACAGCAGTTCAAAACATGACAATATCTCCTGTAAAACGGAAAGATGGAGAAATGAAGGAATGCAGATCACTAAAATAGCAAAGAATTGAATTTAAATCACCAAACGGCGGTCAGGTTATGTGTTTCCTTGGTCATCAGGCCTTCTAGTTCAGATGTCATCCTTCATAAATTGACAATTGTGTTGAAGTAGGAATAAAGTTGTCAGGTAAGTGTTATACTTGAAAATTAATCACAACACATAATTCATTAATGTTGAAGTGTGAATTGTGCTTTCTGGCAAGTTTTACATATGTGTTCTTACTTTTACGTCATTGGATTACAGTTCACTACGACGAACAATATCTACAACACATTGTTAGTTATCCAATCTGCATACTTCAAAACGTTTTTAAATTTTCATGGGGAGAAAATTAAATGTGTAGCAAAAATCTTAAAATGTCCTACTACCTATATACAATGCCTATATGACAAAATAGTAGTGTAAACTGCCTCATTTAATACACTAAGATGAAGCAAGTTGATAAGTAATGTTTAGGTAATATGCTGATGTCAAAAGCAAAAATTGTGTGTGAAAAATAGGGAGACTCCCTCCTAAAAAGGAAGCGTTGGTAACTACGAATGTGAAAACAATTTTATGATATGCTACCCATTCTCTGTAATACTACCACATTGTCTTTATGTGCAACAAGCAACAGTTGTAAGACTGGTAACAGTCTGTTTGTTAGCCAAGAAGATATTCATGTTTGAAGAAAAGAAAAATTGAACCATAGGACATCTACATGTACCTGTATACACGTGTGATAAAACTATAACCCAGTGTTTAGCGACCTTTATCTTTCTCGTATAGCCTCTGTTACTCATAGAAAGCTCCCTTATACAATGAAAAACAACTGTTGTAAGTTTGGTAACATTTAATCATTTGTGCTTGAAAACTTAAACCATATTGCACATTTATTTAAGTGTGATCAGACTTTAAGCAAGCAATTTGTAACCTTGTTCATTTAGCACCTGCAACACACGGGCATATTTCTTAGGTGACAAACGACTGATACAAGCTTGTAACATTCCACTTTAATTAAGTAGCTAGTGAAGTTATCAATATTTAAAAAAAAAATGATTTAGCCTTGTAAGACAGATGGACAAGAAAGCCAAACAATTGATGCCAGACTTCTTTCGTAGCAGGGTAAAAAAAGGTTCTTGGACACATACATATAAACCAAAAGAAAACTAATGATACAACTATAAAACCCAAATTTAAGGTTTAAGTTAAAGAAATACTTAACAGTCATATTTCTCCAAGTATCAGATGTATACATTACAAACACATTACATGCATATACTTTAAATACTGCTTAATCAATAATGACATACAGAATGGTTATTGTATATTACAAATGCATTCAACTAGATACATGAACAACGACTACTATGTATTGTACCAATGCAAAAACAGTAATGACAATGAACACACTAAAAGGAAAAACAATATCCAAACACGGAAACCAGCACTGTTCTTCATTGCCTGTAAATAATACAGAAAATAAGAAAATATAAAACAGATTTTTAAGTAATTTCTGAATGATAGGGGTACTTGTGGGCATAGGAGTCAAGCCATCTGTGCGGGAATATACAATGACGTGCCATTGACAACGTATTTAATATTTAAGCTGGTTTAAACATTTTAATTTATCCGTATTATTACTATTAGTAACGTTCACAATAGGTGTTTAATGACACTGACAGCATTACAATAAAATACATGTCAAACCATCCATATTTTAAAGAAAAATAATCAAAAAAACTTTAAAATGGACGGTAGAAAATAATTGATATTTTGACTTGTCGCTGTATTATTTCCATGTTTTACCTCTCGTATTTCTTCATTTCCATCCTTTATATTTTCAGTGGAACCAACAACATTGTCTGCTATTCTATCAATATCCTTATCCTGTGAAAACAAAATTGTATGCAAAAGCATTAAATCAAATGTGACACTTTTTAACAGAGGGCTCAATTTCTCATAATCAGAGGGCAACAGTCATAACCAACAACTGAGCAGCAGAAATGGAATTTTTCAAATCGACTACACTGTATTTAATGAAAGCTTTTGATGTTTTAAACAAAGAAACTTGTTCAATTTTGACCCATAGATATGACCCCAAAATGGATACGAGGGGTATATTAAGTGAAATAACTAAAGACCATCATTTAACTATTTTAAATGTTAAATATTGCTCTTGTATGACAATCTAGTATCAAAATACATTAAACTATGTAAAATTTCAATTCAATCCATGTTTTACTAGTCATATCTGCAATCCCCTTCTCTTCCCAGCGAATAATATTTATCTGTATTTCCTACATATATTACATGCATGTCTACAATACATTTTGGATCTGTATGATTGCACTTTAAATCCCCCTTTTATATAATTATTCTTATTAGAAAATGGTTGTCTCCCTTTTTTCAAAGAAAACGGGAATATTTATGTTGGTGAACACTTTGGTTTCTGTGCTCTAACTGCCCTAAAAATGGTCCAATTTCAACCAAATTTGGTATGTAAGTACATAATGACAGGACTAAAGCTAAGTTTGATAGACAATTTGATACATGCATATTTACATATGATAATGAGGTGACTTTTTTTTAATTGGTTAATTAGTTTCTGTGCTCTTACTGCCCTTAAAATGGTCTCATTTTAACTAAATTTAGTGTGCATGTACATGTACATATTGACAAGATACATGTTAAGTTTGACAGCCAATACAATATGTTTTTGTTAAAAAATTTCCATCTAGCAGGGGACATTAAATCCATAAGTTTGCTTACTTTTAATCATTTACTGCCTAAACGTTTATAATATGATTTTTTCTTCTACAATAATATACCTGTTCAAGAACTTTTTCAGTAAATATTTCTTGCAATCTTGCAATTTCTACCACCTTTCCCTCAATTTGTCTGTAAAAAAAAGTAACAATATCAGCAATAAATGTTGCAATGTGATTATAGGTGAGGAGATCAAATTTAAAGTGAGCTAAACTAAACGCTTTCACATCTTCAATTCATAGGAAAATTATGGGCCAAATAAAAGGTAAATAAACAATTTCGAAATCTTCCATGAATATTGCATCAATGCTAGATTCCCAGACCAAATGTTTGGATTTGTAAAATTCTAATAAACATTAAACGTAGGATTAAGTTGGTGTACACTCACATTGAGTACATTAGCTGCTCTTTACTCTATACAATGAATGTAAATTTAAGGATGACCGCTACTGGGGATGAAAGTCTTACAGATTGGCTGATTTTCTTAAAACAAGAGGCCCATCGGGCCTCAACGTCCATCTGGTTGAAATAGGCCAAGAACTAAATATTTGCATTTGAATACT